>JARFJB010002320.1:3937500-4245000 GCA_036346205.1 Vesta saturnalis
CGTACACGTAGTAACCAAACAATAAAAATAATATTTATTAATATTTTCATGGTGGCATTACCACAATCAGTATAAAAAGTAAAGCGACAATCGTTGATGTTCTTATGAAAGTACAAAAAATTTGTGTATAAACATTACATTTACTGAACCGCATATTTATATACGTGTTAATGAATTTTGTATAATAAGTTACAAATTAATATTACAATATTCAGACGGAATTTTTGAACTGAGAAACATTACTTTCGTACAACTAAAATAGTGTAGTAGTTAACGTGAATAATTGCTATAGACTATTATATTGAATGTACTCAAATTATGTTACCATCAAGTGATGCAAAACCAAATGATGCCATACTATCCAAAACAGTCAAGATTTGCTCAAAACCTTATATTTACCAATATTGAAGTGCGACTAACTGAAATCTTATTATATCGTCCGATAAGTCTAGTTCTTGGAGAATCTTTGTAAATCCAATGAAAGCCAAAACTTCTATATTAAACCTCATCGCTTTGCATCAGTTCTACTAGTTTAAACAGTTTAGAAAAAAATATTTTGCACTATTTTTCGATATAAAACGAGCTTTTGACAAAGTACGCTATGAGAACCTTTCTCTAGATACAATTCGTATATCTTACCTGTCGCAAAGATATTGTGTTGTTAATTGAAAATTGTTCTTTAACCGACAAACTCAATTATTTATTTTTTTATTTTGTACACATTCATGGCGTTCCAATTTTCTTGACTGCAAAAAAGCAATACACAATTTTAGTTTGGCAGCCATTAGAACGTGATGTTAAATTTAAAAGGAACTAGTTAGATTCGTTGCAGGTGTTAGTGGCATTTTATTATCAAATGGAACTACTGCTTATTTATAAATTACATATGCAATGTGTAGAATATTTCGTACTACTAAGATTATTTTGTTTCAATTGTCTTTGTATTATGGAGTGTTGGTTAATTATTATTCAAAGCAGATGCTCTGTGATCAACAATAATTACGGTTTACAAACAGGTGGCACAAAAGTGGATTCATATCCTAATATCGTTTGGAATAACCGAACCTCGTAACATATGAATAGCCGCATTGTTCCATAAATAATCTTAATAATCTGAAAAAAGAGATTAAACTCTTAGAAAATGATTAAGCCGAGTAATTTCTCGATAATGCATTGAATTGATATTAAATTCTGTGAAAGAGGGTAAGTCATCCTTTTGAAATTTTGCCAACATTGGTCGAGGAGCTTTATTAAAGTTTGAGATTATAGATCAAGTTAATCTTGTTGTAATCTATAATTGTTGTTGGTAATTTCATTGTCTCTTCGTTATAATAAAATTAAACCACACAAGGAATATGAGATAGCTTCCGTATTACTAAATGTGGTTCTTCTGTATAAATCAATAAAAACGGGACTTATACACATTCTAAGTAAATAAAATTCCTTTCTATACAGCATCTACAGAAAATTTACTTTTAAAGGTAAATAGAAAATCTTCTTATACATCTTTTGATGCGTTTCCATTTTTAAGAAGCTTATAAATTCCCGAATGTGGAATAGATTAAAAATGAAAAAAACGTTTTAAGGATGGAACGTAATTTTTATGGTTTCTTTATATACAATATTTTATACTTTTGTAGCTTCACCGTCTTAGTTTTATGCTCGGGCAGATTAAACTAATGTGATCAAGAAAGCATTACTGTTTAAAAATAGAATTTTAAGGTACTCCAGTCACGCAGCTGACACATACGGAATAATTAAAAGAAAATTATTTGTGCGCTTTTAAGTCGCGAACCTATTTAAATTCTTTCTTTGACAGCTTTTTACATGTTACAGACTAAAAATGTAGTAGAGCTTGGTAACAGATACGAGGGCATATCGGAAGCTCAGTACGAATAGATGAAGGTGTAAAATTTGGTTTTGCGTTCGATGTTCACAATTGAGCCTAATCGATAAGTCAAATTCGATAAATGTAAAGGTGCCACCTTATTTATAAATCGGGCACAGCACACAAAAACTACTAAATTAACATGCAATTCAACAACAGGAAACAGATTAATAGCGTTTAATGAAATTCGTCATGTTAGGTCGGCCAAGTGTGTCCTAGAAGCTTTACTAAAGAGTTCTTTAAAATATCAGAATATTCAAAGGAGAAATAATGTGTTTTAATTACTGACCGAAACACTAATAAAATTTGCAAAACTTGCTGAAAATTAGTGTGCAGCCGTTAGACCCAAGTCTAGCCAAAACATACAAAAATATGAATTAGTAGTAATTCCTAACTCCGTATAACTTGCAATATAATAAGATATACACACCTACAAAATTATTTTTTTCTTCTTCGCCCTGTATTTTGCAAATCACTGTATGTGTTTGCATATTTGGATATCATGAGGAATTAACTTTAAAACACTTTAGAATTGTTTTTGAAACTTTGATATAAACTATAAAAAAAAACTAAAATAATAATTTTTCTTATTTTCGGCAAAACCGGAAGCGCTAAAAATAATTCAATATAGCAGTTTAGTAGCTATGTATGTCTACTATATAATTCCTTCATTTCTTTCATTTATATTAGAAAGGGGTTGAAATTTTTAAATTTCGAAATTCCTAACTCTGGTTCTTGATAAGATAGAAATCTCTTTATATTTTCGTTATATGTGACTATAAAATATGTAAATTTAAAAGCTATACGTTGATCGGCCAGTCACTGTAACCTGCAATATAATGAGATATAATCTTATATTTTACAAATCACTGTATATGTTTACGTATTTGGATAGCATGACAAATTAGCTTTAAAATACTTTTGTTTTTGAAACTTTGGTGTAAAGTATTAAAAAAATTGAAAAGATAACTTTTTGTTATTTTCGGCAAAACCCGAAGCGCTAAAAATATTTCAATTTAGCAGCTATATATGCCTACTATATAATTCCTTAATTCCAAGATTTCATTTTTTTCAGAAGCCTAGTTATGAGGGATCGAAATTTTCAAATTTCAAAATTTCTAACTCCGGTTGTTCAATTCTCTGATTAGAGAGATTGAGTATTTTGGGTTTAATGTGAGGGATACGCCGTCACTCGTATCAAAACCCCAAAAACACTCAATCTCTTTAACCGGAGATTGAGCATGGTCCTACGAGCCACCACCAACGGCAGCAGCTATTAAACATCAGCCTATTGAAGACATCAACATCACCAGCTGCATTCAATTCACCACCACCGCCAGAAAAAGTTACAACAGCAAGTCTACCTCTGTAAACTATAAAGATTTACGCCCCTTATAGGAAAGAAGAAACATAGCGACAGTGGGTAAGAAAATCAAGCTTTATAAATAATAAACAACACAAGACTCAAAGCGAAAAATGGAGAAGATAAACAAATATGAAGAAAGATGCGGCGGCACGGAAGAACAAGGTGTACATTAATGAACGTCGCAGTGCATTGGAAACATGGTGGGAAGATGCGAACAGCGTACATAATGAAATATCCAAACTGCAGATAGATGATCATGACTACCACACATCAGAATACTTTGAAAAATTGGGTAAACTATACAATCACATTAAAAACTATCTGACAGAACTGGAAAAGAAGCTAACAACCACCTCGCAAGAAGAAGACGATGGGGTCTACAAAGAACAAGAACAGTGATTGAAACGACAAGAGATCAAGATACAACAACTAGGTGCTCTATTACAACAAGTACAAGAAAGATTGAAGAAAGAAGAAAACACGGTCCAACTTAAGTTATGGCAAGACAAGATTCAGCGCCAATGGACTGCAATTGAAGAACTGCACGAACTCATGCACATGAAACAAAACATCAGGACAACTATTTTTCAAACAACGAGTTCGAGAAAACCGAACAATGGTGTGACCAAATAAGCATCGAACTCGGAAACAAAATACAAATGGTTGGAGACAAGACATGCAGCATCAAGATGCCAGAAATAAAGCTACCTATGTTCAGCGGTGGCTATGAAAATTGGATGACATTCCAAGACCTGTTTGACAAAATAATACACTCCAACAAAACGGTGACAACAATAGAAAAAATGCAGTACCTTAAAAGCAACGTCACAGGAGAAGCATCAAAACTAATCCAGCACCTTCAAATAGCAGAATGCAATTACAAAACAGCATGGGAAATTTTGGAGAGCAGATACAACAACAAACGGTTGATGGTAAAAACTTTAATAGACAAATTTAGACTTTCCCGCTATCCAAGAACAAGATGCAGATACAATAAGGCGTCTGCATGATACCGCTTATGAGTGTCTGGAAGCAATAAAGAACCTAGGAGTAGAAACAGCCTCCTGGAGTCCTCTTATTGTCCACATAGTAGCAAGAAAATGGGACGCAGAGACAAACAAACTATTCGAACAATCGCTAAAAGCACCAAATGAAATACCACTAATGGAGGAAGTAATGGAATTCCTCAAACTAAGATTCCAGTCAATGGAAGAGATGTCCCAGGCAAGAAAATCACACCATACTACCACACGAGGACAGCCCCCATGGAACCCCCAGTGACAGAATAAACGGCAAGCATGCGTCTACTGCAACCAATATCACAAGTTGGGTGACTGCATCAAATTCAAAGCGTTGTCAACACAAGCCAGGATCACATTCGTGATAGAAAAACGTCTTATGTTTCAATTGCAGGGACTACAATTCCAACATCAGATGCTAATCAATACGACGGTGCTCAACGTGTCAGTACCCGCACCACATTACTACACCAGGAATACAAAAAACCTGCAACGCACCAGCAAACAAAATCGGCAGCGCACGCATCAACCAAAGAAGTTAAGGAAGCAGCCCCGAAAATAGAAAAAAAGAAGTTTTATTAGCTACAGAAATTATCAGAATAAAGAACATCTTCGGTGAATTTCACATGTTACAAGTATTAATCGACCCAGGGTCACAGACATCATTTATTATGGAAGATTCTGCTCAACTACTAAGACTACCAAGGCAAAAAGAACACGCCGAGATCAGCGGTTTAGGAGGTTCTACACCAACCAAGGCAACCTCAGAAATAAACATCTAACTAAAACCTTTACATCGAAGTGCTTTTTCACTAACCACAGAAGTTATAGTGCTAAAAAAGATCACGGAGAATCTCTCCATGAAACAATTCAAGTTCGACAACTACCAGTGGACAAACCAAATATTGCCACATCCCACACTCAATAAACCAGGGCCAATAGACGTGCTCCTGGGAGCTGAAGATTACGCAAAACTAATACTAGACGGGGTAAAAAGAACAGGCGACGTATTAGGTCAGAACTCAGAATTAGGATGGATTTTGTCAGGGCAGATCTACACTCCTAAAAAAGAAGAAGTGACGATAGTCAGTATGGTGTCATGTGAAGAAGAAGCGCAATTAGAAAAATTTTGAGAACTCGAAGAAATTCCAAGGGCAGTGAAAATGTGCCGACAAGATGAAGAGTGTGAAGAACACTACCAACAAACCACGGTGAGGAACGCGGATGGAACTTATACAGTAAAAATACCATTCAAAAAAGATCCAGACACGCTGGAAAACTCAAGACCATTGGCAGTCGCAAGATTACTACAGCTAGAGAAGGAATTTTTAAAAGACAACAATTTGAAGACAGGTTACACAAAATTCATGGACGAATACCTCCAACTAGGGCACATGAAACAAGCCACCAGCTACGAGTAGTATTTGACGCATCATCTAAGGATTGCAACGGGAAGAGTCTAAACGAGATGATGCACGTAGGGCCAAGATTACAACAGATTCTATGGGACCTCTTAGTAAGATGGAGAAAACATCACTACGTGCTCATGGCTAACATAGAGAAGATGTACCATCAGATCAAACTTGACAAAGAAGATTACAAATACCACACTATCCTGTGGAGAACCACACCAAGGGAACCAATCAAAGAGTATCATCTTACAACCGTTACATATGGAACAGTTTCCACACTTTACCTAGCGATAAGGACATTACAGCAACTAGCCCAAGATGACGAAAACAATTACCCGCAAGAATCAGTAGTAACACTGAAAGATTATTACGTGGACGACCTGTTAACTGGAACCGTAACAATAGAAGACGAAAAAACTTTACAGGAAGAATTAATCACATTATTCCCGAAAGGAGGGTTTACGTTAAGAAAATGGGCAGGGCATCACAAAGAACTATACAAAGAAGGAAAAGAAACATTGGAGCCACTGGATATCAACCAAAACGAATCATGAAAATTCCTAGGAGTGAGATGGCTACCAGATCAAGGCAGCTTTCAATTCAAGCTAGCACTCAATAACAAAACATTAACAAAAAGAAGCATACTATCAGAAAGAGCAAAAATCTTCGACCCGCTAGGGTGGGTCAGTCCAATAATAACAGTCAAACTAATAATACAAGAATTATTGATAAGCGCAATCAAATGGGATCAAAAAGTACCTGATAACATAGTTCCGGGAGGAATTAAAAGCTATAGAAGAACTAAAGATACCAAGATGGATCCACCACACTCAAGACGAGTTACAGTTACACGGGTTCTGCGATGCATCAGAAAAAGCACACGGTGCAGCAATATATGCGAGAACCTGTCAAGACAAAAGCGACCATACCCAAGTTAGAATTATGCGCAGCAGTACCATTAGCAAAACTATTGAGGAGAACAGCAGAAACAGTAGAAATTCCAAACATAACTGTGTTTGCATGGAACGACTCCATGATAACAATAGCATGGATCAAAGGGGAGCCATACAGATGGAAAACGTTCGTAGCCTATAGGGTTATGAAATCAATAAACTCGTACCACATCAACCATGGAATTACGTCAGCACAGAAGAAAACCCAGCAGATCTTGTCAAGGGGATACCCAGCATCCAAAATAAAGACCAAATGGAATTATGCTGATACAAAGGTGTGCAAGGTTGAAATTATACACACATTATGTACATTATAACTAGTAAGCACAAAAAGGCGCTTAAGTGAATAAACATGACCTATTAACTGGGTCAAACAATAAACTACGTAATGTTAAAATCTGTACATAAGGTGTAAATAATACCAAATAAATCAGTCTTTGAATGAAAACCTTTTGTTCAATTTCTCAAAGGGGTTGTGAAGCATAGTCTACAATTGGTACGAGTGACGGCGTACCCCTCGCATCAAAACCCCAAAAACACTCAATCTCTTTAACCGGAGATTGAACACCGGTCCTGAATGAGTTAGAGAAATCTCATTCTATTTTCGTTATATGTGACTATAAAATACGTAAATTTAAAAAAATTACGGACATTTTTTCGCGAAATCGATATTTGTCGACTCTGGGAACACGAAAATGTGGCAATCGAAAAAAATTTTTTTTTCGATTGCATTACTTTCTCTTAGTATATGTAGTATACGACCAAGTAACTAGTACGTATTACTAAATGAACGATAAAGCTTAGCAAACAAAATCAACCTCCTCACGCGATAGGTATAAAATACCAATTACAAAATTGCTGAACCCCTACGCCATTTGGTAAGTCGTTTTTAAAACTAAATGTTTATAAAACAGTAATGATTATTCATTTTACTTTTTACTTCATTGAAATATTTCAAGTTTTACTATAATTTTGTAAACATAAGATATTTATTACTGAAAAGTCTCGGAAACTGCTCAAAACACTTCAGTAAAATTTAATTACCTACTGAGCTTTACGTTAACCTGCATCAAATATTTTTTAATAATGATGAAGAGGCTAAGTTTACGCAAACGTGATAAAACTCTCAGGAACACTTAGGAGAATAGATAGGGGGATATTGAATTGCCAAGAAATGCTTATGAAAGGCTACCTTAAATTTTTTCATATCATAAGTGAGAAGAAGACAGAAGCTAGAAAGATCATTCCAGAGTTTAGAAGCCGTTTAGAAAACTGTGGATTTCGCCCATGGATTAGTAGTGTATATTGATAATGAGAATGAGCAAACTGAGTATTTTCAAAAAAAGGTGGCCCAAGATAGTTTCAAAGAATGTAATTCGGCAGCGCAATAGCCATTGTAGTACCGATAATACAAATAAAGAACTGAAACGATTATTCAATTATTCAATAAACTGTATGTCAGAAGTTAATGACGGATCATATATAAACCTAGTCGCTCTTTTTGAATATGACCACCGATATCGAGAGCGTATTCGGGAGCACCAATCCAGACATGAGAATTATACTCTAGATGAGGTGGAATTTGGCCATTATACAGCAGAAAGAGTTGTTGGCAGTTAAAGTACTGGTTAGATCTATACACAGGCAACACAGAGTTTTATTAGCATTAAATTTAACTAGACCCCATTTAAGGATACGTTGGATGCTTGGTCAGCTTTAATGTCTTGATTTGAGATAGCAGGTGGATTAATTATGGGTGATATAACTAATCCCTGTGACACGCTCGAGCTAATGCTAACTTCTTTTGCAAAAAAGACAACTACGACACGTATCGTATTATATCAAGGAAACTAGAAACCCAGTTGATGAGCATATCATTTAACCCAAACGAGGTGAATTTGGCAAGTAGACACTATTGCCAAATTTGATCAAATGCTTTTGAGATTTCTAAAGCGACTAAAACTATTTCACCAGATTGTTTAGGTATTGTTCCAAGCTTGTGTCAGATGTGAAAGAAGATCGCCTGATGAAAGACTGCCTAAAACCATATTGGTGGTCACTAAGGAATTTGTTAACTACAAGGAAAGGGAGCAGTTGCTAATTGATGGCTTTGTCCATGATATTAGACAAAAAGGGAAGTTATAGCAATTAGTCTGGAATAGGTCGAACATTTGCTTACTTCCATGATGAAGGAAATTCCCCAGAAGACAGAGCGATTGAATAGATTCTGGATAGGACCGGTACTTATTAGGAGAAACATTTCTTTAAGGCGATAACTGGGATACAGTCTAGGCCAGTCGCCTGATTGAGATCAAGCCTACTGATGATCGATTCTAGGAGCTTGTACCGAAAATGAATTGGGTTCATAGCGTATGAAGTAGAGCTGACTAGGGGCACATCTTTTCCAGAATCATTAAGACACGAGTTTGATGCAAATAAATCAACAAAAAGCTTGACTTTGTCAACAGAATTGGCAACCACAAATCCGTCAAAGGATGTCATGTGGGAGAAATAAACGTGTCCCAAGGCTTTTACTGATGGCTTCAGCTAAAGACCAAAATTTAAGACTTCCAAAGGAGATGTGGCTAGTTCAATGCATTTTGGTTGTTCAAACAACATTTAGCTTTAGTGACGACACTTTTGCAGGTATTTTTTTTCAACGTAGTCTACATGACTCTCGGCCGTATTATTAGATTTCCTTTTAGCATATGATTTATCTTTTGAAAGATATTGCATCACCACAAGCCTTATTAAACAAAGGTTGGGAACTAGAATGACTTATACGACTTTGTTTTTTGGGAATGTACAACTCTACGTGAATGAAGATGACTTCAGATACTCATATAGCAAAATTCGAAGATGATGATGGCTTAAAAAAATATTCACACCGTGGAAAGGTTGCAAGGAAATCCCGCAAATAGCTCCCTCTAGGTGACTTAAAACATCATAAGATTTTATGAGTGTTGTGAACAACAGAATTAGGGACAATAGAAGTTATTTCTATTAAACAATGGTTAGTTGTAATCATACTTATGCTAAACGAAATCTCAACCACAAAATTTCTGCGATAATTGTGGCGCTGCGAAATTTCTAAGAATTCGTCAAGTAACTAGATTTTATCTTAACAAGCTCATACATAAAATTCTTGAAGCACGTTCGTTTCCTAGACCTTAATGATTATTCAGTATGGACATGTTTGAAAGAGTTTGTATATACGGTTCCGATTTTGAGGGAACATCGTTTAGGCAGAGAATCCTTAAAGCAGGTGAGCAGTTCAGGTTGAAGCTAAATAGTTTTCAACACATAAGATTTTCTTTAATAAAAAGAGCTAGCATGTGTGTATGAGAGAATGGAGGTCATATTGAGCACATTCTTTAGTTTAGCTATTTTTCCTAGTTTCGCTGGTTTTGTTTTTTCCAATATTTGTAACTTGTTGGTTGTAATACTTCTAATTTATACTACAATTACATATAAGACAAAGGAACCATGTTATATATATATATATATATATATATATATATATATATATATATATATCGCGTGCGTGCGTGTGTGTGCGTGCTGCGTGCCTGCTGGGCGTGCGTGCGTGCGTTGGTGTGGATGGGTGCGTGCGTTCGTGGTGCGTGCGTGGTGCGTGGGTGGTGCATGCGTGCGTGAGTGGTGGATTGTGAGTGGTGAGTGTGAGTGTGATGGTGAGTGTGAGTGTGAGTGTGAGTGTGTGTGTGTGTGTGTGTGAGTGTGTGCGTGTGCGTGTGCGTGCGCGTGCGTACGTGCGTGCGTGCGTGCGTGCGTCCGTGCGTGCGTGCGTGTGTGTGTGTGTGTTGTTTTACGGAAACCTATTTGTTTGGATAAAATATTTTGCATTGAAAATTAGTCACATGCCAACTTGCGTTAAAATTGAACAAAAAAGGTAGTACTACAAATAAAAGTAAACCGACATATAGCTTTCCTTAATACAGTTTGTTTTGCATTAAAAACTGTAAAGTGGCCAGAAAGTGTCAAAAATTCGATACTATTAGTTGGTGTTAAACATCAAATCAATCAAAATTATTACCCTCGAGTAAAATATATTTATTGTTTAATGCTGTGGATGGGGGATATTAGCTATAAAGGGGTGGTTAGGCTGTTCGAACCTTTCCAGAGGTTCAATAAGCGACGTTACAGTTAAAAGTGTTGCGACAAGATTTGCATGTACTGGGAGTGTTCAAAATTGAAGGAGAGAGAAGAACAGGTTCGACGTTGACGATGCGGCAACAGTTTTGGCTTTGGGCGACGTCAGGACAAATGGCAAAATCTCATTAAGGTGTAGGGCAGCACAACTTAGCGTAAGCAAATCACATTTGCAAAGAACAGTTTCGTACCTTAGGATCGGTAATCGAAAATCCTAATGCAAGCTCAAGAAGAATTGCTGATGAGACAAGCATTAGCCATACCAGTCTAAGACAGATTCTGAAAATTATAAGGTTTCAGCTATTCCATATCAAGCTTCATCAACATTTGTACAGTACCGACTTTCAACCACGCATTGATTTTTGCACATGGGCTCTTGAGCGAGTTGGGGAGGAAGAAGATTTTTCAACTTCGTTTTGTTTACCGACGAATCAACTTTTATAATAATGATCTAGTAAATCGACGTAACTTCCATTATTATGATACAGAAAACTGTCACTTAAATAGAACAGTTAACCATAAGAATTGGTGGAGTAGAATGTGTATGGTAGAATAGTTGGTGATTACGTTATAGGGCATTTTTTATGGACACCTGAATGGTATAACATTTTTAAGGTTTTAGGAAAAAGGCATACGTATTCTGCTTGAGAAGAATGTGACTTCAATAAGACCGTGCTTCTTGCCATTTTCAACACATTCTCTTAATAGAAAGTTTCCACCTAAATGAATAGGAAGAAGTGGTCCATGTAATTGGCCAGCTAGATCCCCGGATCTTACCGCCATACATTTATTTTATGGGGATTTGTTAAGAATATTGTGTAAAAAGTTCTACTACTACAGATGATATGAAGATGAGAATTACAAATGCGTTCGCACCAATCACACCAAACATACTACAGAACGACAGAAGGTCATTTGAAGAGAGGAACAGGCTTTGTATTCAAGAAAACGCAGGTCATGTCGAACATTTACTGTAATATTTTTGTATTGATCTTTCGGTTTTGTAGTTTTAGCAATTCCAATCCAGTATGGCTTCTGGAGGACACATACATATATTTGTTTACATGTAGATTCGTGTAAAAAACCATTCAAAAATTGTTTTTTTTGTAAAACTGTGCTTAATTAGATATACGAGTACACCGTCTTTCTGTTGTGCAGTTGGTCATAGTAGCAGAAGTAGAAAGACCATAAAACGTCTTTTTAAGAATTCATTTTTCACACAGTTTTTGCATAAAAAAAGAGTTTGAGGGGTGTTGTTATTGGTGTTGACACTTTGATTATTAGTTTTAAGGTGAAGAGACATGACGTTTACAGTTCAGAGTTCCCTAAAACTATAAAGAGTTTCTTCTTTTCCATGGGTTTTGCTTTGAAATTTCGTTTTCCAAGGACAAGAAACGAATGAGTTGCGACTAAGGGCTCAGTTCACGACTGGCAGCCCCGTTTAAACAGGAAGCCCTTAACACTTCTAACTTAAAGGTTACTTACTCTGTTGAAGAGCGCGTTGCTATGGTTTTAACAAAAGTGGAATACTTAGAAAATTGTTTATTAGTGGCGAAGGTTTACGCTCAGAGGTTTGCAAATACAAGGGACCTCAATGAAAAACAGAATCATTTCAACCTCTCTGGAATTTGGTTAGACCTGATATCGAGTAGCTTGATTTAAAAAATATAAAATATGAATAAAAACAATATTTAACAAAACATTTTTAAAATTTAGTAAATTTGAAAGTATTGTTAAAATTAAGAAGCATATCAAATTGAAAGACAATTTAAATAAACAATTGTTTAACTGAAGAAAATACAGTGCGATCCATAAGTAAAGCAGGTTTTAAAAGTTAATTGTTTAAAATACCTTAAAAATCTGACATCTGTATAACTTGAAATTTTTTATGAAATAGCCTATGATTTGTAGTTAATTAAGCCAAATTTCATTAGACTTGATCTAATTATTTACAGACGGTTTAATTTTGAACAAAGTCTAAATTTTAAAAATTGACGTTCTTTTTATTAATAAGTTTGTAAATGAAACTGTTTGATACCTTATATCTAAACATGATTTAAATCAAAGTTGATTTATACTATGGAGAAAGTTTGGTTAAATTAGTTGAAAACGCAAACTTTTAGAATCTACTTAAACTACTAATGTTTATGATAATTATATATATATATATATAATAAGTATTACTATAATATATATAATATGTATATATTTATATATGATATATATATATATGATATAAATACTATATACTATTTATAAATAAAATTATTAAGTTTTAAAAGATTACTATGTTGAATTAAACAAAATCTGATTTAATAATTTTTATTAAAATCTAAATATTTTTTGGACATACAGGATGGCTTAATTTCACACTATTCTAAAGTTGTGAAATTTAATGAAACCAATGATTTTATATTTGAATTTTGTTAAATTTTTGTTAAGATGGTAAGGTACTATGGGTCTAGATAATTTCTAAGTTATTGACATTTTTATGAAAATTAGTCAATTAGTCTTCCATCCCTGAAAGATATCGGCGTAAAATTTTGGTTGTTTTTCAATATCTCTAGTTTAATCACATTAGATAACTACTTCTTCATTATAATGAAATCTTTTTGAAATGTTATTTCAAATTTTTAAATGGCACTTTCAACAGATCTCCTTGTAAATTTTCTTAAACGTTTTATATATATAAAGTTGAAAATTGTAAATTTTATTATTTTTTAATTTGTCACATAGCCTATAAAATAAATTAGTAAACCAAATTAAAAAAAAAAATAATAATAATTTGAATAAAATGTAAGCTATAGGCTTATTTAACAATAAATCTTTTCATAAAAGCAACTTTAATTTAAATATGGTGAAATTAGAAGAATTAAAGAACATAAGTAGCTTGGTTTCTTGTCTTTTCTGTCTTAACAACTTAAAAATAAAAGCCATTATTATAGATAATTCTGCAGAATTGTCAGATGTTTATCTGAATAGTAACATCATTACTTAGTGTGCGATGAATTTTCAAAAGAAGAGCTGGTTAATATGATCTATGGTTTAGAAGCTGAAAGAAACTGTTTTTGGCATCCAGGATTTATAAGAAAAGTACCGTCCAGCTAGACATCCCAGACCTGAATCGTTTCAACTTCTTTGAGAACGATTTGAAGCACAGGAAGTGTCAAATACAAAAAGAGAGATGTAGAAAACGTACAGTTACAAACGAAGAAAACGAATTAACAGTTTTATAAGTTTAAAGAAAATCCTCACGTAAGTGTTCATCAGATTGCGTAAGAAGATCTGAACAAAAGCTCAAAACAAAGAATTATAAGCAAACATAAATATCACCCATACCGTTTGTGCTTGCATCAAATTCTACGACCACAAGGTTTCGCAGATAGTGTCGCATTTTCAATATTATTATGGAATAATAAAATTTGTAATTCATTGTGTTCTATAATTCCATTTTAAAGTTTATAGTTATGCTGTTCTACGAGTAAATAGTTATTAAGCGTTGCGCTTTTATAGTCCAAAATGTTGTATTGTGTCATAAAACCTACACTTAAGTCTTATTGCAATTAACATTGCTTAATTTTTATTTTTCTGTGAATTATGACATTGTCTTGATTTATATTATTGGTCCTGTTATGACAAATTAAAAAGTAATAAAGTTTTCCAATTTTCAACTTTATCACTAAATAATTCAAAAACACTTAGGAATGGTAGTACAAAACCTCGTGCATTTAAAACAAGAAAAAATAACGTTGAGCAAAATGGACCACCTGTATATAGAGAAAAGAGTCTGCAATCTGAAGACTTTAAAACTAACATGGAAAACAAATTCAAAAGTTCACTCAGATATTTTTCAAGATGGCGGAACAGGAACCCATTTAATTTTTTTTACATAAAATGACAACAATTAGGAACCGTTACTGTAGATCCATTGATAACCATGACTCAGCATTTAACAGATAATTCAAATATATAAAACCATAGGTGTTCAATTAAAACATTTGTGAGTGTGGATGTTGTGTATGTGTTGTGATGTTGCGCGCGTGCGTGTTGTTTGAGTTTGCGTTTGCGTTTGCGTTTGCGTTCGCGTTCGCGTTCGCGTTCGCGTTCGTTCGCGTTCGCGTTCGCGTTCGCGTTCGCGTTCTTCGCGTTCGCGTTCGCGTGTTTGTGTTTTGTGTTTGTGTTTGTGTTTGTGTTTGTGTTTGTGTTTGTGTTTGTGTTTGTGTTTGTGTTTGTGTTTGTGTTTGTGTTTGTGTTTGTGTTTGTGGTTTGTGTTTGTGTTTGTGTTTGTGTTTGTGTTTGTGTTTGTGTTTGTGCTTGTGTTTGTGTTTGTGTGTCTGTGCCTGTGTCTGTGACTGTGCGTGCGTGCGTGCGTGTGGTGTTTGTGGTGTTGTAGTGCGTAAGTGCTAAGTACGTAAGTGCGTGAGTGCGTGAGTGCCGCGTGCGTGTGGCGTTTGTGCGTGTGCGTGTAGTGTGCGTGAGTGTGTGCGTGTGCATGTGTGTTAGTGTGTGTGCCATAGTGTTGTAGTTCAGACGTAGTTTTTGAAAATAAGTTTAGGCCAACTTACCTTAGTCTAATTCTGTTTCCTTCAAGTGAACTCTGCAGAATGTACATATTTCATTTGCATGAAATTTAATGCCATTTAATCTAGTAGGTATCTATCACAAAATCGTATTTCTGGTTTGACTTCATAAAATATCTTTGGTGTGTTTTTCACGTTGTTTTGTTTGTTGTTAGTTGTTTTGAGTATTTCATTGTTTAAGTATTAGGTTTCCGTTTTATGAGTGCCGCGACATAATTTGTTCTCAAATGGTGAAATTAGTGATTTGATGGCAATTTACCTCAAGAAAATTTCAATGAACGTTGCGCCAGAATATTTTTAAATCGTAGACAACCAGACAGAGAATTATTTTCAAGATTGTTTTAAGATTGCGAGACAGGTAGCTTCTTCGCCAGTATTACGGACGACCTATAGCGCGGACCATCGAACAAGAAGAAGGATCTATTTGACTAGTCAAATAGTATTTGCCCGGTCATTTAGCAATTCATTATAAAAAAGCTATTTACCCAGGCAATTGGTATTAAAGCTATTTTCTTAAAATGACTATTTGCCTGGGACATACATCGCTGTGAAATGTGTATTGAAAAGAACGGTTTACATTTTTGAACAAAGTGTCTAATTTTAATTATACTGTATTGTTATTTTTGAAAATCGTTATTGCTAAGAATTCTTATTAATTCACAATTTATTATATTTACAATAATAATAAGGATTTTCAATTTTACTAAACAGATTTCAATTTACAAAGTCTTGTATTTGAGTAATTTGATACAGTGGCGGCTCTTTAATGGAGCAACAGTGAGCAACAGTCTATAACTTATTAATCTCACTTAAAAGCTACGTAAATGTTTATGGAATATTGATACATAATAATTATACAGAAAGTATTGACCGCATTATAATATTATTCATATTAATAAGGGATAATAGATTTACTAATGATGATTTTTAAATCTTATTATTAATTAACGATGTGTAATTAAAGAAAATGTTAAGGACTAAATGGCTTAAAAGATTTAAATCGACCAAATGCAACTGTGATATTGTAAGAAGATTGCTTAAAACTGCCATTTGGTCAATTTAAGACAAAATTAATAAAAATAAACCACTAGTGGACAGTGACATAAACGAAATTAATGTTTTGGGTTATTTTACGGCCTCCAAATGCCTCCATTAGAGATTGTGAAGAGATCTTACTTTGTCGACGAGAACGATTCATCATTAAATAACACAATGGCAACATTTTCATATCATTTGGTGCAACATTTACATTAGGTGATCTTCCTCGAAGGGTAGAATTCCCTAATGGATTTTAATGAAGACCCAAGAGGATGAAAACTTCATAAAAAGTTATAGTGTGATGAAGTAAAGTTTAGCAAAATGGATTATTTAATCGACATAATTCCTATTTTTGTCTAATGAAAATCCACATGTTAGTAGAGAACGTTATTTCCAAGATAGTTGGAGTTTTAATGTTTTGTCAATAAAAGACGATAAAATTTTATCATTAAAATTTTATGATGAAAATTTAAATGTACAAGATATTGCACATTTTAGAGAAGCCATACGACCGGCTTACATACTTTAAGAAATGGAGAGACGGCTTCAGCTTGGTATCAGCAAGATGGAGCACCTTCTCATTACTTTGGGCCTGTTGCTCAGCATCTTTACGACATGTTTGAGGATAGATGGATTTCCAATCACAGTCCGTTTCGTTGGCCTGCTCGCTCTCCTGATTTGGCTCCTCTAGATTTTGGTATTTGGGGTTACATTAAAAATCAGGTATTTTCCAAACCTGTTACGACGAAGGAAGATATGATGCAGAGTCTTACTTGCTTTTAATTCTCTAACACCCGACCATATTTCCAGAATTACAAGACATAACTTAATGAAAAGGATTAATAAATGTTTAGAAGTAGATGGTGCTAATTTTGAACACTTATTATAAAACTTTATTTGTTTAATATTACATTTAGTTATTTTTGTTTGTAAGTTATCTAATTAAATTAATACAAAATACCTGGTCAACGTTTTTAATGATATCCACAATTAATAATCCTTTCAGGCTATTGGTTACTTTTCAGAATTAATAACTTATGAAAAAATAACAAAATATCACCTTAAATAATGGAAATCATGGCCTACCCTTTACTAATGTTGAAATAATTAAGTGTTGTTATGTTTTAACTAAGATAATGAAATATCTCAAAAGTGGTTAGATTTAGGTATAGGGAATACTGATACCAAACGAATTGGCTTAAAAAATACAGCGGAAAATGTAATAAAATACAGGGTGTTCTATTTAAAGTAAGCAACTTATAAATGATTTAAATTGTGCATGTTGGGTTAAGTTTAAAACACCCTGTATGAAATATCAATGAGATGGATATATGGAGTTAACGGGCAAGCGTTTGTTGTTATTGGTTACAATTTCACGTCACTAGCTTCGTTATTAATGGAGATATCGTTATTCAATGTGGACTAGGATTTTTCAAAATTTAAAAAAATCGAAATATCTCGAAAATACTTCATTTTTGGTATAGGACATTGTGCACAAATTTTATCTAGATTTCATGTAGAATTCGAAAATAAAATAAAAATATTAGGTTCCATTTAAAATACAAAGTTGACGTCTACTTCGGTATAACCGGAAGTGCCACATTCAGGACAATATTATATTTGAACTCAGCGTCATCCAAAACCTACAGCTTCGTAATTTCAGATTTTTAACATAACTGTATCCGCCATTACTTTTAATCAAAACTCTGCGCACCTGTATATATATATATATATATATATATATATATATATATATATATATATTACATTGTAGATTAGCATGCATGTATTGCATATTCATTAACATTGAAGATAGAATGTCGGTTAAATACAGTTTTAGAATTTTATGGCTATCATCATGGTGAAGTCAGATTTGAAGTAACTTTTTTGTTTTAAATAATTGAAGAAAACAAAATTGTGCATTTTCTACTATGTAGCTCTTTTTATTTGAAGTCTGACAAATTTTATTAATTCACAATTATTAATTAAGTATTGTTACAATAATAAATAAGGATTGTTAAAATTAGTGTACTAAACAGATTTCAATTTACAAAAGTCTTGTATTTGAGTATAGCTTGATACAGTGGCGGCTCTTTAATGGAGCAAGTGAGCAGCGGTCTATAACTTATTAGAATCTCACTTAAAAACTACGTACATGTTTATGGCGAAATTGATACATACATAATTATACAGAAAGTATTGACCGCATACAATAATAATTATGCATTTCTTTTCATACGAGGATAATAACAATGGATACTAAAAAACCGATAACCTACCTATTTATAAATGAAAATGTATTTGAAATTTTAAAGAAACGATCGTTAGGTACTAAAATGGCTCTAAATGTTTTATTATATCTTTTTATTAAAAACTTTATATTCAATTATTCATATAAAGCACATTACTTAACTTAGTACCACATCAAACACTAAAAATCAAAATAACTCGAAACGCACAGGAATTTCGAAACAGAAGAAGGTACATTATTTTGTTAAACTGTATGTAGATAATGAAAATAACAGTTTTTAAAAAATAGTCATTGGCGTAGAAGTTCTGTTTATGAAAGGGGTTGAGCACCCTCCACTCCGCCACTGTGCAAGTTTGTGAACATTCTTATCGCTTGTTTTATGCCCTTAATTAATAGACATTATCCCCCAACATGAAAAAATCTAAGCATTCGTTTATGAGTTATAATGAAAATTTGAGAAAAAAATTATATTCAACACCCTGTATCTCGAAACGAAGCCTTCTACGACATATGTTTATAGAAACTTTTCTTTTAGAAACATGTGTTCTATCTCCTGTTAAAGTTTGTCTACAAAAACTGACTATTATATATATATATATATATATATATATATATATATATATATATATATATATATATCCGCTTACTATCCATGAGAGTATCAAACCAAACTTACTATAATTTTGAAAATTTGGACATAAAGTTTTATAACAAGTGTTCAGCAAGATGGAGCACCTCCTCATTACTTTGGGCCTGTTGCTCAGCATCTTTACGACATGTTTGAGGATAGATGGATTGCCAATCAGGGCCCGTTTCGTTGGCTCGCTCTCCTGATTTGGCCTCTAGATTTTGGTATTTGGGGTTACATTAAAAATTAGGTATTTTCCAAACCTGTTACGACAAGGAAGGTATAATACTTACTTGCTTTTAATTCTCTAACACCCGACCATATTTCCAGAATTACAAGACATACTTAATGAAAAGATTAATAAATGTTTAGCAGTAGATGGTGCTAATTTTGAACACTTATTATAAAACTTTATTTGTTTAATATTACATTTAGTTATTTTTGTTTGTAAGTTATCTAATTAAATTAATACAAAATACCTAGTCAACGTTTTTAATGATATCCACAATTAATAATCCTTTCAGGCTATTGGTTACTTTTCAGAATTAATAACTTATGAAAAATAACAAAATATCATCTTAAATAATGGAAATCATGGCCTACCCTTTACTAATGTTGAAATAATTAAGTGTTGTTATGTTTTAACTAAGATAATGAAATATCTCAAAAGTGGTTCGATTTAGGTATAGGGAATACTGATACCAAACGAATTGCTTAAAAAAGACAGCGGAAAATGTAATAAAATACAGGGTGTTCTATTTAAAGTAAGCAACTTATAAATTATTTAAATTGTGCATGTTGACGGTTAAGTTTAAAACACCCTGTATGAAATATCAATGAGATGGATATATGGAGTTAACGGGCAAGCGTTTGTTGCTTATTGGTTACAATTCCACGTCACTAGCTTCGTTATTAATGGAGATATCGTTATTCAATGTGGACTAGGATTTTTTCAAAATTTAAAAAAAAATCGAAATATCTCGAAAATACTTCATTTTTGGTATAGGACATTGTGCACAAATTTTATCTAGTATTCCATGTAGAATTCGAAAATAAAATAAAAATATTAGGTTCCATTTAAAATACAAAGTTGACGTCTACTTCCGGTATAACCGGAAGTGCCACATTCAGGATAATATTATATTTGAACTCAGCGTCATCCAAAACCTACAGCGTCGTAATTTCAGATTTTTAACATAACTGTATCCGCCATTACTTTTAATCAAAACTTTGCGACCCTGTATATATTATATATATATATATATATATATATATATATATATATATATATTAATATTATTATTATAATTAAGATAGAAGTATCGTTAATACATTAATTCATGCTACATCATGGTGAAGGATCAGATTTAGTAACTTTTGGTTTTAAGATAATTATTAAAAAATTTATTTCTATCTATGTAGTCTTTTTATTTGAAGTCTGACAACTTTTGATTTGTACATATTATGACAATTCAAATTTATCTACGTCATTTGATTTTGAAATACATACATAACTATTGTTTTTCATATGGACGCCATCTTATTTTTACATTATAGAATAGTATTTTATCACCTTTCAGCGATGTATCACATGATAGAGAATTTACTTCAACTATCAAAATTTAAACCCTTGCTAATGTATCTGTTTTACTTACAAAATTTAATACATTTCTAACTTTTGTTTTTGGACGCTATTTGATTTTTTACATTATCGAATAGTGGATTTTAATACCTCTTCAACAATGTATTACATGATATGGAAATTTACTTTCATGCAACCTAAACATTTAAACAAAATTAAAATTATGAGGCCATGGATAATAATTGCAATGACTGACAAGAAGATGACATAATTATATTTATTAAACGCGTAAATTATTCGCAATCTGTGTTAAGTAGGTACTTGAAAATAATTGTTCTTGTTGTCATTGTTAGTGTTTATTATTGTTGTTATTCTGTTATTCGTTTGTGTTGTTTTTATTGTTTGTTCCTGTTGTTATTATTGTTAATATTTATTCCTGTTTTGTATCTTGGTGCAAGATTTTTGAAGTATGGCGTTAAGATATTCCAATGAAGAGAAGCTAGATATGCTTGAAATCTATTTCAAAGCAAATAGAAATGCAGATAATGCAATAAGAAATTATGAAGAAATATTTGATCGGGTTCAACTGAATAAAAGACATTTCAGGACTTTAGTGATGAATTTATTATCATATGGCAGTTTTGAGAGGAAAGACCTAAAAGTATGTTAAAGATAACGAAGGTAATAATAATGCTTTTAAATTTTGTTGGTGAAAACGAATTTGGTTAGAAAAATGGCTATGTATTACAATTCAAATCCTCCGTCCATGACATTTAAAAAAAATAATTTCATCCATTCAAACCAATTATTACACAAGCGTTACGAGAAGTGATTTTGAGAACGAATGGCATTTTGTGGTACATTCAAAAATCTAAGATCTCAATTTGAAAGGAGATTTCAAACAAGACTTGGTTTCAATGTATGGTGCGGAATTATAGGTATAAATAAATAAAATTTTCTTAAAAAGTTTATTTTAAATGTACCATTTTAGGAAATAACTTGATTTTGATAGTTGGAAGTAAATTCGCGTATCATGTGATACATCGTTGAAAAGGTGATAAAAAATACTATTCGATAATGTAAAAATCCAAGATGGAGTCCATATGAAAAACAATAGTTAGTGTATGTATTTCAAAAACAAATGACTGTAGATAAATTTTGGTTCTTTTTTAAAATTGTTTTTAAAAGTGTCATAATAATGTACAAATCAAAATGTTGTCAGACTTCAAATAAAAGAGCTACAGGGGTAGTAGAATGCACAATTTTTGTTTTCTTCAATTATTTCAAAACAAAAAAGTTACTTCAAATCTGATTTTACCATTATGATAGCCATAAAATTTCTAAAACTTTCCCTATTTAACCGACATTCTATCTTCAATATTAACGAATATAGCAATACATGCATGCTGAATTCACACACTGTGTATATATATATATATATATATATATATATATATATATATATATATATATATATACATATATATACATATACATACATACATACATACATACATACATACATACATACATACATACATACACATATGTCTACAGGGTGACTTTGCATCGATAGATTGGTATTATAGAGGTAGATTCTTCTAAAGAATTTTTATTGTCTTCGTCCTTGAAAATTACGTTTCGTGCAGTTACTACCTACTTATTAACGTGGTCCCACAATTAATAACCATTTGAAAACGACTAATGTACGTTCAGAAGCGGCGTATGTGAATAAAAAATGCGGATATTTTTCAACAATTTTTCTTGTTCATACCATAAACCTACTGGCACTTCTCACAGTCTAATTCCAAAAACTGTCCACTACTCTGGTATCAAACATGTTACACCTTCCCCCCACTGATAACTGTTTGATTGGATCTTTCGTTAACAGCATTTTATATTGAGTTCCTCAATATTAAATATTGAATCTGGATCCCATTTTTGTTACAGCATTTCTGTAATTGTTGGGATTAATACTAATCGACGTTATGGCAACGAAAGTTTGACAATTTAGCGGTAAAAAGAGAAGGAATCAAAAACGTGATCTCTCTGCACCGATAAATAAACTTGAGTAAAATGTGTACAGCGATTCGTATTACACCACCCTGTTCTACCTGAGCACATAATCAATTTAAATTCAGAACAAATAGAATAACCACACAATAAACAGTTTAATTATTTGAAAACTAAAATATACTCTAGCACGAAAGTTTAAACTAAAGTACTCGAACAGAAAACTCATTACCAGTTCAAGATTAAAAAAAATTACGTCTTTTAAATAAAAAATCTTGCTCTAAACGTGCTGAACGATACTAAGGAAAGTGTATTTAAATTCCAAAATTAATTAAAAGCTGTTACAATTTGTAACATTCCTGCAAAATTGTTTCGCGCAAAACTTTTAATACTTTTTTGTCAATCGATTTAACGAATGTGATTAAACGTTTAGGGAGGGGGAGTTTTGATTTATGTGTCTTTTACAAATGTAGAAAATTTTGTACAGGAAGCGCTATAAACATGTTTTCCTAGAGACATTAAGTTGGTATTTTAAACCATTAAATCGTTACAGTCATGATATATCTAAAAGTGCTTTATGATAATCGTGTTTATTTTATGTAAATCATTGTCTGAATCTATTAACATTAATGAAATAGCGTGTACTTTGATTTATTGTTTTTTAGGTTTGTGTAATATTGTGAGGATTTGAATGTTATCTATTTTAAAACGTAGATCGATGTGATTTATTTGTTGATTTGGTTTATACACAAATTTTTTAAATTGTAAATGTACAAAATTGAGGTTAGAAACAATATGTTTCCATTTACCAGAGAGTGGCAGATAATTTCTGGATTTTGCTTGTAAAAGTTGTGACAATTCGTGAAAGTTTTTTTCACAGTAATTTTAGCAAGAAATGATCATCCTTATCCAACAGTTAAACCGTTTATTAATTCTTTTCCGTTTGTGCAAAATTAGTGTGACGCTTTTGTATTATTTTGTTTATAAATCAAAGTAATTAATAGTCATTCAGTGGATTCTTAGGCACCAAAAGATGCGGTTTAGCCTCTGGACGCCTCGATTAGCACTGAATGCGCCAAGCCCTAAAGCGTTACTTGTACCAGGTTACGCTACAGTGGAATACTCGGTATTCCAGGGCTTTGGCGGCATTCGGCAGAAGATCACGAGGATGAAAATCCAAAGATAACGAAATAGCAGAGGACTTTAACGACAAATAATTTCGAGTGTGAAATCATCAAAGTGTCAAGTTCTACGGACTACCACAAATTCACAAATACTTCGACCTATCGTCAGTTTTATTCGATCACACCTACAACATCTAGCGAGATACATAGCAAAGCAGCTCCAACCACATACAACGAAACCATAATTCAACATAAACAATGCCAGCGATTTCATCCATGCGCTAAAGAGATACACTGTGGAATCCGGGGATCTAATCGTGAGCTTTGATGTAGTCTCCTTATTCACAGGTATCCCATTAATGAAACAACGGAAGCCATCTAACAAAATATCAACCAACCAACAACATATAAAAATTTCTCTACTTCTTCCCGGAAGCCAATCCAAACAAAAGAGAAATTGCCGTTTAAATAAAAAGTGTAAGTTTGTACCACGCTCTAGCTTAGCAAGGCACATTACTTACGAAACATACTGTAGATTGAGAGCTCTTTCTTTCTCAGGTCGTGAGAGAGGAGGAGATATGTCCATAGCTACGAGGATGTCCGGTTACTAAGCTACATTTGTGCATTACAGACAACCATAGAAATCAAATATACAATAAGTAAAAGCGCGAACTTTTAGCTACTTTTCAACGTAATCACCGCTAATGTTAAGGCACTTATTGTAGCGAGGCACAAGCTTCTGTGTACCCTCTTCGTAAAAGTTACAATCCAAAACTGCCTTACGTCATATTGAAGTTCGTCGTCGTTTTCAAACCTTTTACGCGACGAATGAGTTTTTAACGGCCCAAACAAATAAAAATCAGGGTCTGGACAATGGGGTGTCTGAGCTGAGGTGTGCGGTCTTGCATCGTCACGCAACAAACTGATTCCTTTTGTCAACCGTCCTCTTCGTTTCTGTCGAATGGCTTGGTGTAGTTTTTCGAAAGTTTGACTACAAATATCGCTGTTGATTGTGGTTTTCACTGGTAAAAACTCTATGAGTAAAATGTATTGCATATCCCAGAATTCAGTTGCCATTGTATTTTTTGTAGACTGCTGAAGTTTTTTCGGTGTTGGTGAACTCACATGCTTCCACGTCATCGAGTCTTTTTTTGATTCGGGATTATGATGGTGTACCCAGGTTTCGTCTTCTGTAACTATAGACTCTATAAATCCGTTTTCCTGACGATATCGCGTTAAAAGTTCCATTGCCGCCACCATTCGTTGCATTTGGTGTTGGTCGGTCAACACGTCCACTTTTGAACGAATGATCTCCCGCACTTCAAATTTGGAGTAAATTTCGATTGGAACTGTCATTTTGAGACTGTCACTGAGCACGTTGTACATAACCTAAAACAATAACAATAGCCACCTACGCAGTACATATGCAAATCTAAAATGCGTGCAAGTTTTAACCTAATCGGAGCAACGTAGGCGGTGTGCCGCACAAATATACCTTAGTAATCGTACATCCCTCGTATAATCAGTTAAGCAAGCCAAGCGCTACTCATTTTTTATTGGGTTACATAATTATAATATAATGAAAATGAGAAAGCTGCACTTTAATACCACATGCAATCTTAATAAACAATATAACAGCTGCATTTATTGGTATATTTAATAAAAAATAATGTCTGCGGATTAATCCCAGTATAAAAGCAAATAAAACAGTACTTAACTTTTCGTAATGCTCTACGCTAGTAAACCAATTCCTAATCAATAACTAAACTATACATATTATCTATCTTTACATAGAATTACTTTAAAATGAAGATGATTTAAACTGTATAATTGCAATGTAATAACAAAGTTTATTTTGACGCGTGTCAACAAAATACAACTGAAGTAAGGTTATGCACACAAATGTTTTTGTATTAGAAAACATTAACCAAGGTCAGCTGTTTTCATTTCATTACAACAGTTTAAAATTTCCTAAACAATATTAGCCTATCTTTATTTCAATGTTCGCAAATCAATGCAACTAAATTTCCCATTTAATAAAACATAATTTGCACTAAAATAAAGTTAATACATTACATTGAACTGAATTGCAGTCGAGAACATCATTTTTTGACCATACGATAATACAAAACACCGGGTAAGGTAATCTCCTGTACTTTCTAATAAGTTAAAGGCAAACGTAATGTATCCTCGAACCAGGGCAACCAGCACAGATGCTTTGGCTACTAACAGCATAAATAACTAAAAGCAGATGTAACATTGCCTCTTTCCATATTTAATGACACGAAACCAAAAGCTTTCCTGCAAGATAACGAAATTGCATCACGCACGCCATTTTTTTATCTCATGACGTCATTGGACCACGCTTCCTTCAATGAAATAAAACCATATATATCTTCAATTCCAAAAGGTACGAACCTTTCTTAACACAAGGGAGGGTTTCCATAATTAGATAAAATAATACGAAAATGTTATTAAAAGCAGTTGCATATGTACGTAGCAAGGTAGGCGGAACGGAAATGAACTCTGGTTAGCCTTGCGCATAAAACAGAATTGATGTGGCTAAATACCCATTATAGATGATAAAATTACATACACGGGTATTCGTAATTATGTATATTAAGGAGAAAATATCGACATATCCACCAAAATTTGATTATTGAAAGAAAAGAAGATGTCTAAATATACACAACTAATGTAAATATTTTACAAATAGTAGCACAAATTCGAAAACTTGCATTAAAATAACGATAGCCCAAAATTGGACGATATATGCTTCGCCAATATCTACTTTATCTACGGTGATCAACGATACAAACAAACGAAAGAAGCACCGGTGGGATCTCTACTATCGCCAGTAATAGCAGATATATTCATGCGATAATTCAAGACCAAGTCACTTTGGTACGTCGACGGCACGTTTGTTATATGGGCACATGGAACGAAGAAATTGACAGAGTTCCTGGATCATCTCAACGCTAGGCACCGGAGGATCAAAATTCACAATGGAAGTGGAAAAGAAAACACACTGCCCTTCCTAGATGTTCTGGTGTACAAGACACGAGGCGACACTTTCTGGCACAAGTATACACACCAATCGTTACTTGAACGCTGGTTACAACGCGTCCAGCAGACAGAAATGACATCAGACAAGAAACAAATAACAAGATCGTGTTTCTACAAGATGGGTTCTTCCGGAAGAACATAAAAAGAGCAGAAAAACCATCCAAGACAAAAGAAGACAAGCAGCAGCCTATAGGAAAGACATATTTACCATTTCCGAAAGGTGTAGAAATCTCCTGAAGAAGCATAACATTGAGACCTTCTTTACCACCATCAAGAAGATCGACAACATGATCCAGAACCCAAAGACGAAAATTCCACTTAAAGAGGAAGGGGTGTACGAAGTACCTTGTGAAGAGTGCACAAAAAGCTACATAGGACAAATCAATCGACGCATCAACGTACGCAGAGTCTTCAGTACCAACATGGTAGCGAAGACTTTGACAACTTATTCACTGGCCCAACATATGCAGAAGACAGCGAGAGAAAATATATTTTGATAATGCAAATATAACGGTAAAGCAGTAATTAGTATAGGTAAAGGAGAAATCAAACTCAATAGTTTCCCCTAGTAAATAAGCATCTCTATTTATTTCATAAATTAATTTTAATTAAAAAATTTATAAACCCTCACATGTATCTGGAATTTGAATTAATATCGTTAAACACCATTTAAGTATAAAGAACAAGGGTTCCAGAACAATTGAAATGGCTGTGGTTCCAGCCGGAGGATTAACAAGTTTTTAAGTGTTATCTTGAAAAAGATTCTTTCAAATGTATGTACTCAAAAAATGCAATAATAGAGAACCGCGAAGCGTTTAGAGCAATCGACCCAATATAAGAGCTCTTATAGATATTGCTTTAAAAGGCACAAAATAGTGCCCCAAAAACCCAAGGGTCGCAAACAATTCAGTGCACTAACAACTCCAGCGGAGTAGTTTCAGTTATATAATATTTGTATAATTATTGAATTTAAGTTTTAGTACCTATTGTATTTTAGTATTAAAACCTAGTATAAGGCTTCATTAAAATCACGTTCATATTTTTTTATGTTGTTATCTTGGGTACACACACACACGCACGCACGCACGCACACAAGTGAACACACACACGCACATACGCACACACATACACACACGGACACACGCGCACGCATGCGCACGTACGCACTCATGCACGCACCAACGTACCACGCAAAATTAAAAATACCGAACAGGTTTCAATAGGTAAGGTATCATTATCAGCGCCCGACTAAGTTCATAGACTGTTGATGATAGATTAACTACAGGAACGCGTTCGGTATTTTTAAGTTTGTGTGATATGTGAGTGTAGTTTGTATGTTTTTGGGTTTAAGTTGTGTATTTTTTTATTTGCCTTAAACGTTCCTATAACAATTATTACTCATTATTCATAAATTTATTGTGACATCGCAATTAATTTTTTAAGCTATTATCATTTACTGAAGATGATAACTGTAATTGATCGCCAAACGTTCAAAATTATATGAAAGAAATATAAAAATGCAAGACCTAAACCCAAAAACTTACAAACTACACTAACGTACCACACAAACTTAAACACAACGAACGCATTTCAATTGCTAAGGACAATAACTTACCTATCAAAATGTGTTCGGTATTTTTAATTTTGCGTGGTACGTGGATTTCAGGTTAAACCCAAAAGATATCTATTGAATTACGTGTCATAATCGTAAAAATTTACGTTTTCATGTAACAATACGAAAGGTTTGATTGAGTTTTAGTTTTTCGTGCAAAAACAAATTAATCTTGGGTTTTTAACGGATTTACACTGATCATGAACATCATGTCTGTGTGTACGTGTGCATGCGCGTGCGGGTCCGTGTGAGCGCGTTGTGTGTGTGTGTGTGTGCGTGCGTGTGCGTGCGTGCGTGCGTGCGTGCGTGTGTGTGTGTGTGGTGTGTGTGTGTGTGTGTGTGTGTGTGTGTGTGTGTGTGTGTGGTGCGTGCGTGCGTGCGTGTGTGTGTCTAGCCAAGATAACTTAAAAAATACGAACATGATGGCGTAAAATTAATTCGAGAATATTTCAAAATTAAATTAAGAGAAAAACGTGCAGAAGATAAATTGCTACCTTTAATTATTACAATGCCACGCTTTCATAGTTAGCTTAGATTCTTTACGGCGAACGAGTGCTAGGATTCATTAAAAATAATTCGCTAATGTTCACAGACAAATGTAAGTTAAAACAGATCTGCGTCAGTTAATAATTATAATAGGTAGTTGGACGCCTTTAAAATGCAACACAAAAATGACTGTGTTAGTGAATAAAAAAAATCAAACTCTTATCAAAAAATTCCTTGGGCGATTCCAATATAACATGTATTTGAAATCCCATGTATATTGCTCTGCAAATGAAACTAATACTGTGCTAACACTAACAGAGCATTTACATAAATAGTTATACCTTTACAATAGTCCATATTCTATAAAAACGTAAAGTAATTGGCATGTGTTATCGTGGCCTACTTCAATGGTTTTCAATATTCAATTAAGTTCATTTTTTTTTAAATAGATATAAACATGGATGATTGTCTTCAAGCAGGCAGCGCCATATTGTATTTTCGGATCAATTCTGCTATTTAGAGCTCATTTAGAGCTATTTGGGGTTCTAGTACGCGATTTAAAGCTAAATGGGTCTCTACCAGCTTGTATGGAATCTATCAGCGTCGTCCAGAATTAAACAAAAATTGAAATATTGAAGGCCACACGGATTTAGAGTTCATGTAGCGGTTCTCAAATTATGAAATTAAAAAAAAAATCCCCTTTTATGTGCAAACTATCCCGAAAGAATTAAATCAAGTAAAATTAAAAATAGAGCCTGGATGATTTAAAGCTAAATTAGAGCTCTCAACATAAAATTATAAATTGAATAAAAAATGAAGTCAAAGTCCTTTATAATTATACGTGACTTATTCATTATGCCTTACACTTAATAAAACAGGAATATCGCATTAGTAAAGCCACCCCCTTTTTGCAAAAACTGCTCCCAAAGTACTTATTTTCATGGTGCCGAAAAATGCATTTTTCAAATGCTATTTCACTTTAATGTCACGCGGACAGTCGTAGACACTGTTAAATTAGGCCGACGATTTGCAGTCCCCCTCCAGGTGCCTAAACGGATATGCGGGTTACAATTTCTGAGAATGAAAATGTACGGTGTTTAATTATTCTAAAAGTAAAGACCCTAAAATTTAGAGCTTACTTGGAGCTTCATATTAAACATGGTAGAAAATGTTTTTCCTAATTAAAAAATTTTTTTCAACTCATACCATAATTCGATTATTAAAAATTATTATTAAGTTTTTGACAAATTAATAAATTTAATTAATTTAGACATGATTTAGAGCTACTTGGAGCTTTATGTGAACATGCTAGAAAATGGTATTTCCAATTAAAAAAGTTTTGCGTCTCATGCCATAATTTGATTATATATATATATATATATATATATATATATATATATATATATATATATATATTTTTCTGACCGACTGACGGTAATTATGCATAAAAGCCTACGTCGCATACACGTTGACGAAAATCAACACGTTCTCTATCATGGCTTATAGAAACAAAAGTTCCGTCGCTGAATACGATTAGGCGACCCTTTCTAGTGACCGTTTTCCACTCTTTATGATATCTCATATTTCAAAACAGTACTTTAAAAGGCTTTGTACTCTGAAGTTCAATAAAACAGATATAAATTCAAGATGTAATTTATTACGTAAATGTTACTAGTTCGTTTATCAGTATTTAATATATTTTTTGTAAATAAATAAATTTTTCAAACTAGATAAATTTAGAGTTATTTATAGCCCATTACATTGTTTTTTAAGATAAATATGCACCCTCGTTTATTACGAAAATAGGCAACATTGTAAAAGTAAAAACAATAATTTATGTCAAACAGACGTTTAAATCTTCATGACAGACATGAGGTTAATAGACATCTAGATGCTAACTTAAATTAAAAGAAATGAAATCATTTTAATTTAAATTTTCTTAGGATGACTATGCAATCTCTTTTTTATACGTTCATAAGGAAAACAGGCAACATTGAAAAAACAAAAATAATAATCTATGTCAAAATGACGTTTAAAACTTCATGTCAGATAGATATTAATAGACATAAATACATGTTAACTTAAAAAAAGAATTCAAAAACCGCCCGCTTCTATGAGATATCAATAATGCAGTTTAAACCATTTTGATTCATATTTAATTACTTTTTAAACTTACCTTGGATTATATTAAGAAACTATAAAAAAAGTTATGTAAAATGACACAGACATCCAGACATCATGGCCGATTTTGGTGAAACTTGGCCAAAAGTTGTAGACTGAGGTAATAAGTCGATTGCATAACCTTCCACTTAACCTTGTGTACCTACATATGTATATATATATATATATATATATATATATATATATATATAGGTTGGAAGGTAAAAACATAAATTGTGAAAAACACAATAGTTTTTCTAAAGAGTTTATGTGGCTTCAAATATGTTCAATTTGTGTCATTTAAAGTTTTTTTAGAATCGTTGTATGGTTCGGTTTTCAATGTTTCGTACCTTTTTACAAACGGATAAAAATTTTAAAATCAAATAAGTTTTAATTTAGAGGCAATGGGAGGTTTTTAAGACATGCTACTATTATTGCATTTTTCCTCTCGTTCCTTCATAAACAAATTTTTTTATTCTCAGAAATTTTAGCCCGTGTATCCGTTTGGTCACCTGGGGGTTGGTGCAAATCGTCGGCCTAATTTAACAATATCTACGACTATCGGCGTGACACTAAAGTGAAATAGCATTTGAAAAATGCATTTTTTGGCCCCAATGAAAAAAAGTATTTTGGGAGTAGTGTTTGCAAAAAGCGGGTGAATTTAATTATGCGGCATTTCTGTTTTATTAAGTATAAAGCAGGAATATGTCACCTATAACTTTAAAGAACTTTGACTTGAATTTTGTAGTATGGGTATGGGTAGAATGGGTTAGTTCCTTCAATTTATAATTTTGTATTAAGAACTCTAATTTAACTCTAAATCAGCCAAGCTTTATTTTTAATTTCACTCGCTTTTATTATTTAGGGATAATTTTCCCATAGAACGGGCATTTTTTAATGTTTTTTGAGGTTCATAACTTGAGAGCTGTAACTGATCTCTGAACGTGTGTGACTTTCAATATTTCTATTTTTGTTTATTTTCTCGTGACGCTGATACAAGCTGGCAGCGACTTGTTAAAAAAAAAACTAAAAAAGCTCCACATCGAGTACTAGAGCTCCAAACAGCTCTAAATAATCTCTAAATGGTAGAATTGGCCCGATCACAGAAATACAGTATCGCGCTGCTAGCTTGACGGAAGTGTACTTCTGTATACTGATATTTTGGATATTAAATCGTATATTTTCTATTTACTTTTTATACGAATTTAAACGTTTTGATAATAATTACAGGTATCGTCCTCAGTAAATGTTGACAGCTTTAAGAACTAGTTGAGTTGTCAAAATAAATGTATTATGAGAAGCATTAGTTTTTAAAGCTATTATTTACTATTATAACTGTAATTGTTATCGAAACGTTTAAATTTGTATAAACTACCAAATACACGATAATTATTTTTTTATTATCTTCCTTCATCGAAAGTAAATTTATTGCAAATGTTAGCCTCCAAAAAAATAAACCAAAGTGTTTTGGCATTCTTTTATTCGCGAAGAAACCAAAACGATTCATCAACCAAATACTGTAAAACTGTTATCACTTTATTTAACAATTATTATATTTTATTGTAAAGTGTGATGAACGCGCACCAATAGAAACAAATTTGACATTAAGAAATTTATAAAGAAATTACTATTCAAGGAGCGCAAAGCAATTCAATTGGCTGATATCACATCGTAGTTTTTGTATCACACAGTGTAGGTACTTCCCGATGGGAAGTTGGTTGGATCAGAAACGATGTTAAGCTTATTTGCTTTGGTCCAAAAAGGACTTCTTGTAAAAAAATTCAGAAGCGGAATTAGGAATAGCTGAAAAAGAATTAAACGCGAATAAATCAATAAGCGAATCATTGAGTAATTATGCTTTGAATACTTTGCATTTCGAAAAGAAAAACTTAAGAAAGAAGTTCAATTAACAAATAAATATTTCATTTTAAACTAGGTTACTTCAAAGATGCAAACTGCAAAGACAAAGATAGTTTACGTAAACCTGCATTGAAACCCGGTACCTGTGGGTACCTTGATCCAGTGAAATCCAAAGGCGTCGACCTTCATCCAAAAACAGGTTTTAGATTGTGGTATACAGTGCGTTACCAATTTAACTGCTAACATAGACCATAGTTTTGTATTTATAAACCCATAAAGCGTACGATTATTGTACAGAAATTTATATTAAGTGTAAACGGAAAAGAGTTTAGTAACTAGCTGCGGTAACACATTACATAATATGAATTAACAGCAAGCTAAGAAAGCAGCAGCTTATTTTTAGAAATTAGTTACCCCAAAAAACAAAATATTATTTTAGTGAATTGACAGGCACTTTTTGAAGCTAAGGTAAGTATCTATTATTTAACTATAAAAAGAAGCCTTCCAAAAGAGAACTTTCAAAATACTTTATCGGTAAATACCCATATTTCCATTAGCTAAATGTTTCTAACCCAATTTACATATATAAGTAACACAAAATCGGAAATATGTAGCTGTACTAATTCATTTTTCTAAAACATAGTATGCAAACAGAAAAATTGCAGCAAACATACAGGGTGCGGCATTAGTGCGTCGAAGTACGATATATCCGTTATTAAAGGAGATACCAAAAAAAGTTATTTGCAAAAATTATAGACTTCAAACTTCACATTTTAAAATTATTTTCGTATTTACAGAGTGTTACATATTACCAGGGTGAACCCAACATACTTTTTTTTTAATGGGACACCCTATATATTATTTCAAATTTATATTAAGCGCATCACCCTCATAATTCCAATATAGGGTTTCATTACGTTATACAGGGTATTTCAAAGGTTATGGTCAATTGTACACGAAAATCATTCTCATTTCAACGTCCTGTATACCCTAGACAGAACAACCTAACAATAATTTTTTCAGGCATAACTTTTTCATATTGGTACAATGTTACGAGAAAGTGCTATTTCTTTATTATTGCACCAATTGAATATATAGCGAGCCAAAACTTTGTCAATTTTTTCAAATGAATCACCCTGTATTTTATTTTAAAAAGTGAAAACAAACTTTATGTTCTTTCATTTTTATTAAGCACTCCCTATAGCTAAAATCGTTAATTTGTGAGATATTTTCGGGGATAATATAACTAGTGTTACGGTTATCATCGGTGATAGCTCGAGTTAAAACCGATGAAAACTGAACGAGTGCGAAGCACGAGTTCAATCTTCTACAGGTTATAACGAGTGGAATGATCGATTATTATTAATCATAGCACGTGTTATATTTGGAAAGAGAATATAATGAACGTTAATAGAAAATATATTTTTTTGTTTTACAATTTTAAACGATCAGTCACTTTGATAGTAAATATTACAGTTGCAAGATAATCAATGCAATTATTTATTTCTGTGAAGCTTTTTGTCACTGACATGCGGTGATAAAATTATCACCGATTTGATAGCCTATTCTGGGATTTTATTTTTGTATTTTAATCAACGAAAGTAATCAATAATGTACCATGTGACATGTGAATTATATTCTCGGTTTAATAACAGAAAGAGATTTTTTTAACAATATATATTATAACAAGTTAGCCGTGAACTAATGATAGATATTATTCAGTAATAATTAGTAGCTTGTCATTTAACAAACTTCTTTGAGATTGTGTAGTGTTTATTAATTTATAAACACCTAACACTGTTTGAAATGAACGTCCCTGTTGAGGAATTAACAGACATGATATGGGTACTGGGAGAATGTATGAAAAATTGTTTATTAGCACAAAGAATTTACAAAGAGAGATATCCGCACGAAGATAACCCGAGAAAATAACGTTGGAAAGGTTAGTAGATCGTTTTAATCGTACGGGTTCAGTAGTTTATGAAAAAAAGGAAAGAACAAAACCTGAACTTAACGAGGAAGATGAATTTAACGTGATGCTTGAAGTTACGCATAATCCACATGTTAGTACACGCGAAATCTCACGTCAGCATGATATTAGTGACAGGTTCATCCGAACAATACTGCGTAAAAATAAGATGCACTCATACCATATCCAGTTGCATCAAGAGTTACTCGAAGATTACTATCCCAGAAGGGTTGCTTTTTGTGAATTGGGCTCAACAACAAATCCACAATCTGGTGGATTTTTTTAATTTTGTTCTCTTTGGAGACGAAGCCACGTTTCATAAAAATGGAACTGTGAATAGACACAATGTTCATTATTATTCGACTCGACAAGTAATCCCCATCTTATAGCAACTCATAGTCAAACTAGGTGGTCTTTAAATGTTTGGGGTGGTATATTTGGATATCACTTAATTGGACCACAGTTTTCCTATGGAACAGTGAATGGTCAGGTTTAGTTGGACTTTTTAGAAATTCATTTACCGTTACTGTTGGCAAACGTTCCTTTTAACATTCGTCAAAGAATGTGGTTATTACACGAAGCAGCTCCGGTACATCACACTACATTAATTCATAATCATCTTAATACCCATTTTCCTGGAAGATGGGAGAGGTATTTGATACACAAGGTTTTTCACATAACCCCACTTGAAGAAGTCAATTTTACTTAACTCTGGTGAACGAGCTTAAGTAAAATTGACTTCTTCAAGTGGGGTTATGTGAAAAACCGTGTGTATCAAATACCTCCAACCACACAAGATGATATGAAGAATAGAATACGAGAAGCATTCCAGAGTATTAATGTGAAAATGTTAAGAAATGTCAGTCGAGAATTTGAAGATCGACTGCAATGCTGTATTGATGTTTTCGGTGGACATTTTGAACATTTATTATGGAATTAATTAATTTTATGAGCATTTTTGTCTTAATTACCGATGTTTTTTGATTTTTTATAATTGTCACACTTTCATTTGTTCACGGCTAACTTGTTATAATAGAAATTAAAAAAAAAAATTCTTTCTGTTATTACATTGAAAATATCTCAGAAATTAACGATTTTAGCTATAGGGGGTGCTTAATAAAAATGAAAGAACTTAAAGTGTATTTTCACTTTTTAAAATACAATGCAGGGTGATTCGTTTGAAAAAATTGAGAATGTGTTCGAGTTTTGGCTCGCTCTATATTCAATTAGTGCAATAATAAAGAAATGGCACTTTCTCGTAACACTGTACCAAGTCAAAAAGTTATGCCTGGAAAAAAAATATTGTTAGGTTGTTCTGTCTAGGGTATACAGGATGTTGAAATCAGAATGATTTTCGTGTACAATCGGCCATAACTTTTGAAATACTCTTTATAACGTAATAAAACCCTATATTGGAAGTATGTGGGAGATGAGCTTAATCTAAATTTGAAATAATATATAGGGTGTCCCATTTAAAAAAAAGTATGTTTGGTTCATCCTGGTAATATGTAACACCCTGTAAATTCGAAAATAATTTTATAATGTGAAGTTTGAAGTTGCCTATAATTTTTGTAAATAACTTTTTTTGATATCTCCTTTAATAACGGATATATCGTACTTCGACGCATTAATGCCGCACCCTGTATATAACGGAATTAGAGCGATTCATTAATAAGTGTCAATATTTTACACAGAATATCTTAAACCTAAAATATGCAGATTTAAACCAAAACAAATAAAATGTGGCTCTGTACTGAGATACAGGGTGTTTTATATCAAAATTTAAAAATTATTTTTGTCCGTTACTTCAAGACTCTTGGATATTTTTTTATCATACCCGGTAATGGGTTTAAGCATATGAAAATATATTAAAATTTATTAAGATGTATCTGTCCCCTACGAAAGGGGTACGACAGGGGCAGGGGGTTCTTTTCTTTTCTATATTCTACGCCACTGGCGGAATCGTCATTTCAGTAGAATTTTTCGATTCTCCAATACTTTTTATGTAAGTAAGCTATTCTTTCTTCGTAAGGCAAAAAATTAGGCCAGATATTTATTGTTAAACATGAGGTGGTAAAATCTTGTGCATTCAAATCTGAAGCTATTTTTCAGAGCAGGATTATTTTTTATTATGTTATAGCAATTAATACATGAATAAAACATTGTAGTTTGTTATTTAGTGTTTAATAATAATAAATACACTTTAAAACATAACAACTTGAACAATGTAATCGCAAAATCAATGTAATGTAACCTATGTTGAAGAGCACACAAAATAAAAACGGTTTTGGTATAGTAGTTGGCTTTGATCTAAAATAAACACTTTAAAACACTACAATTAGGGGACATTCTAAGCGCAAAGGAAAAATAAAAAACTTAAAAAAAATAATACTTAAATATCAAAAAATCCAAAAATCTGTTTATAATAAATGTTCAATGTGTCCCCAATTTGATTCGATTAGTTTGTTTATTCCTTTGCTAAAGGATTTTCTAATTTAAAAAAAAAGTGTGGCTGATTACCCATGAAATTGAATGAGTTATTTATTTGGTTCCACAGCTCCTGGTAACTATTAATTTCTTCGAAGTATACGAGAGACTTCATATGTCAAATAAATTATGTAATTTATATTATTAAAACTATTTCCAGGTAAAACAAAATGTTATGATGTTTCGTAATAAAAGCAGAGGGGAATAAATAGTATTTTTTATTTTTTTTCTGATTTGGTCGAAAATTGGTATTTGGGGTCTTTGTTCCATTCTAAATACATTTTCTTAATACAATTTTTCGATATCTTGTCAATTTGACCCATTTTTCGCCATCATAGTTAACATTTTTTTAAATTCCCGCCAAATGTCACGTGACAAATGTCACGTGACAAATGTCACAATGGATTTTATGGTTGTCAGACATGCAGAAGCGAACCGCCAATAGGGTTTTTCAGAAATTTCAATAATAAAAATTTTTCTCATATGCGTCCAACTTTATGACGGTCCCTATACAGGGTGTGGCGCGAAGAGTTTTGATTAAAAGTAGTGACGGATACAGTTATGTTAAAAATCTGAAATTACGAAGCTGTAGGTTTTGGATGACGCTGGGTTCAAATATAATATTGTCCTGAATGTGGCACTTCCGGTTATACAGGAAGTAGACGTCAACTTTGTTATTTTAAATGGAACCTAATATTTTTTATTTTATTTCCAGGATTAATGAAATTCGAGATAAAATTTTTGCACAATGTCCTATACCAAAAATGAAGTATTTTCGAGATATTTCGATTTCTTTAAAAATTTTGAAAAAATCCTAGTCCACATTGAATAACGATATCTCCATTAATAACGAAGCTAGTGACGTGAAATTGTAACCAATAAACAACAAGCGCTTGCCCGTTAACTTCATATATCCATCTCATTGATATTTCATACAGGGTGTTCTAAACTTAGCCGCCAACATGCACAATTTAAATCATTTATAAGTTGCTTACTTTAAATAGAACGCCCTGTATTTTATTACATTTTCCGCTGTATTTTTTTAAGCCAATTCGTTTGGCATCAGTATTCCCTATACCTAAATCCAACCACTTTTGAGATATTTCATTATTTTAGTTAAAACATAACAACACTTAGTTATTTCAACATTAGTAAAGGGTAGGCTATGATTTCCAGTATTTAAGGTGATATTTTGTTATTTGTTCATAATTTATTAATTCTGAAAAGTAACCAGTAGTCTGAAAGGATTATTAATTGTGGATATCATTAAAAACGTTGACTAGGCATTTTGTATTAATTTAATTAGATAACTTACAAACAAAAATAACTAAATGTGATATTAAACAAATAAAGTTTTATAATTAGTGTTCATGACACCATATAACCTTTTTATGAAGTTTTCATCTTCTTGGGTCTTCATTAAAAACCATTCACAAGAATTCTACCCTTCGAGGAAAATCACCTAAGTGTAAGTGTTGCACCAAATGATATGAAAATGGTTTCCATTTGTGTTTTTTTAAAATGCGATGAATTGTTCTCGTCGACAAAGTAAGATCTCCCTCACAATCTCTAATGGAGGCATTTGGAGAGGCCTTAAAATAACCCAAAATATTAATTTCTTTCATGTTACTGTCCAAATTGACCAAACTGACGGCAGTTTTTAAGCAATCTTCTCACAATATCACCAGTTGCATTTGGTCGATTTGGATATCTTTCTGCAAAAACACGGGAAGTCCGTTCAACAATTCTATTACACTCGCCGTAACTAATAATAAGATTTAAAAAATCATCATTAGTAAATCCTACATTTGCCATTATTTACTATGAAATACAAACTGGTAAAGAAAACTGTCAAAACAACATAAACAATTAAAGTTCTAACTATCAAATCTTTGACAGCCATGGCCTACCCTTTACTAATGTTGAAATAATTAAGTGTTGTTATGTTTTAACTAAGATAATGAAATATCTCAAAAGTGGTTGGATTTAGGTACCTATAAGGAATACTGATACCAAATGAATTGGCTTAAAAAAATACAGCGGAAAATGTAATAAAATACAGGGTGTTCTATTTAAAGTAAGCAACTTATAAATGATTTGAATTGTGCATGTTGGCGGCTAAGTTTAAAACACCCTGTATGAAATATCAATGAGATGGATATATAGAGTTAACGGGCAAGCGCTTGTTGTTTATTGGTTACAATTTCACGTGACTAGCTTCGTTATTAATGGAGATATCTTTATTCAATGTGGATTAGGATTTTTTTCAAAATTTTAAAAAAATCGATATATCTCGAAAATACTTCATTTTTGGTATAGGGCAGTGTGCACAAATTTTATCTAGAATTTCATGTAGAAATCGAAAATAAAATAAAAAATATTAGTTTCCATTTAAAATAACAAAGTTGACGTCTACTTCCGGTATACTCGGAAGTGCCACATTCAGGACAATATTATATTTGAACTCAGCGTCATCCAAAACCTTCAGCTTCGTAATTTCAGATTTTTAACATAACTGTAGCCGCCATTACTTTTAATCAAAACTCTTCACGCCACACTTTAAATGTACGTACGTTTCACATTGACCAAAAGGAAACAAATGTAACTAACCGAAAATTCATAACGGTTTTTGGTATCTAACAGTATATTATTTTAAAGGCGTTTTTCTACTAGCTCACTTCGAGGTGACTTTGTTGATAATAAAAACATTACACTTACCAACCGTGCCATTTTGACGAAATAATGGTATAGATTCATACTTATTGATTTCCTCATAATGTTATGTGATCTGAGTATATGTAATAATATATCGTTACACTGGTTATCAAACAATATCTTGAATTGATTAAAGTAGGTATTGATTGTTTCGTTTACTTCTCATACATCAGTTGAGATCTTTTAGTAAAAACTCGAATATTGCAGTAACATGAATTAATAACGTCCATACTTCAATATTCTTGCGTACTTCAATTTTCAAGAATAAATAGAGCTTAAACTAAAAATAACCAGGTTAATTGATCACGGCATTTTTGTGCCAGTTTAAGTTAAAATACTTTTTGAATGAAATATGAAGATGTTTAACACGACTGACATAATGTGATAGGTTTTGTCCTTTTTATTGTCTCTTGAGATCCTATTTTACATTTACTAGATCTAAGATCAAATATCACGTACATTTTCCCTTAAAATATTAACATTTAGGTGTTTTTAAACTAGAAAGTGTAAGATCGAACATTTGTATAAAATATTTAATCTAGTCGAAAATAATGAGGTCGTTTTAAAGTACTGCTCATAATTTGTATGTTCAGGGCTAATAATTATTTTAGAATCCTCTTGTGAGGGTTGTTTTAACTGTACACAAAATTTATGAATAAATGTAGTTATATCTAGGGATTTTTGGATTCTGTGCTGCTCTTATCGGCTATTAAGGGGTTTCATGAGTTATTTACCGTAATGATTGTTTTGTGTCCGAATATTTTAATTGATGTTCTCTTGTTTACGAATGCGAACTGTTATTAACGAAAAAGCAATAAAGTTGCAAAGTAAAAATCTTTAACTGTAATAAAAATCTTAAATGTATTGAAGAATTTAAAGAATTACATATACATCCGGTGTAGTAAGTACAAAAGTTCTGTAGAAATTAAAAAAACTAAAAATTATAATTAAGCAAAATTAGTGAATAACTAACTGCGTTTATTTAAGGTTGGTATTTACTGTGCCACATATCGTAAATAATAAATAATGAATGACGAATGTCGGAGGACGGGTAACGGACGACCCATGACGGGTAACGTGTGACGGACGACGCTTGACGGGTAACGAGCAACGGACAGCGAATAACGGATAATGAGTTACGAACGACGGATGATGAACGGCGAACGGTAAACGACGGAAGAACGACGGGTGACGTGAGATGAGTGACGAGTAACGGGTAAAAGGCAACGGTAACGGGTAATGGGTAGCAGATTACGGATAACGGGTAACCAATAATAAATAATAAACTACCCTTATAAATTTTAGATAAATGTACCTACCGCATACAAAGTACCATAAATAAACTGTAGTAGCGACTGCGATGGAGAATACGACGCCGAAGTGGATGTAGGGAAAGCTAATTCAAAGACGGGAAATTTAAAGTAGTTATGACGACAGCAATTCATTAAGCATAGTAAAAAGTAATGTTATATAATAAATAATATTGGCAACTGTTACTTGGGTTAATGTGCACTACGCGTCACATGTGTTTATAAAATTAGCGGGTCGCCGACTGAACTTTTCTTACCATAAATAAGGCTGAGAATTCGGTAATAAAAGTTACACTATGATTTACATTTTTGGGAAAAATTGTTTTGGGACAGATGATAATAATGCAGTGAACAGGATAAAGCTATCGCGGTAAATAAATAACTTACAATTCGTAATGATAACTTTAAATCTTCCAAAGTACGGTAGAATTTGTTTAAATATACTCATTCACTTTAATTATATCCAAATTACTGGCTAAATCGTACTTAAATAATATTTGAAAACGCAAAAGTTTAAAGATACAACGCTACCTAATGTTTGAGTGAATAAATAATTCTACGAAATGCAACCATCAAAACTTTTTTATCACCATTCTATGATCTATTGAAACGTTTACTATTATTAAAATTGCGTAATAATAACTAAATAATATCAAATCAATTTTGAAAATGCACTAATTACAATTAAAAGTGAAACTAAAATGTTTAATTAAAACCTGAAAATATTAAATAAACAATGATCAAGAACAAAATGTATGTTAGTGTTACTGTAATTTAAGGTCTTTATAATTGTTCTAACATAACAATAGCCATGAACGCAAAATACTACAATAAAACTTATCCAATATGTTACTGTAATTCATTAAGTCGTTGTGCTTGTTCTACGCAATTAATAAGGCAGTTTTCCAATAATCACTTTTGCACGAACAGTTTATTTCTTTTATTTACAAGCTTTGCTCTCAGTTCCAGTTGAATTGTCTGTATTGTTTATAACTAAGGTGTTATTAAACACTGAATTATTAAGCACTGAATTTTCTGGCATAGAACACGTACCATCAGGCACTACCTGTGATTCCTGCACGTAGCTTTCGGCAACAGTAGACGATTTCCAGCCCCCGTGTTCTTTTAGGGCCAGCATATCCACCTCTTTATTCGCGGACGCCCACCTAAACGAATCCCTAATGTAAACCTTAACATTTTTTTTTCAGATAAGTAGCAATTTTAGACTGGAAACTTCCGATAGTGTTTGTACCAATAACTTGATTGAAACATCGTCCATTATGATATTTTACAAATAAGCGTCTAGAAGCAACGCGGCGAGGTCGCAGACCAGCATATCTTGTGAATATATCCAAAAAATGTAATTCGTTCTGGAGCTGATTAGATTTTGGGAGAAATTCAGCAGCGAAGAGGGGGGTTTATTGGGGGCAGCTTTTGGTTTTTATCAAATATTTTCGAAACAGCTGTATATTTCAAAGATATCACAATACCAACATATAGACCTTAAAGATATCGATTATTTATTTATACGACGCGTAATTTAGCGGCAAAAAATTCCTAATGTACAATTTAAGTGTTGGTTCAAATTTTTTCGATATCTGAATGACGGTTAATTTTATAAGAAATAAGAAGTGTAGATATTTACAATAGGCATTGTTGATCAAAGTGTACAGGGTGGCCAAGTAAGAATGCGAGGTACTGTATCTGGGAAACTATCCATCGTAGAGGCTTGCGCAAAAAAAAGTTATACTAAAACGGCCAAGACAAAAACCTGGAAAATATTTTCAAGTTTCTGAAATGGCCGCTAGGGGGCGTAACTGCAATCTTGAAGCTAAAAAAGTGATGTTTCTGTGAATTCTGCTATATTAACCCAATAAAAAAATAACTGATGTTTAAAGTCGAGGATAATCTGAACTTTTTTTGTTTGGCACTTTTTGACGTATGTCTAAAAATAAAGTGGTGGGGGGGTTTCCTTAAATAACCCCCTGTATCTTGGAAACAGCTACGTCGATTTTAACAAACTTGGGCGCGTTGAAATGAGCTATTCTTGGGCTACAAATGTTATAATATTTGAAGTGTTGTTAGTTTCACATGTCGTTGCTAGAGGGCTTTGTTCGACATTCCGACAGAAACGGTTAATTTTCGCAAAAAAAAAAGAAATGCATTGGTATGACTTTTTTTCATGTACAAGTAGGTAAATGATGTCTAAACAAGCTCGCGAAAACCGCATCTCGATATCTTGTTCCTAACCTAAAATATCGGCCAAAGAAAACTTTATACGAAAATCCCCCAAGTTTTTATTTTTTTTAACTATATTTTTCTGGAATTGTTTCTGTTATGTAAGTTGTGGCCCTAAAAAGGACCGATTTAAAGGAAGAAGGTTTTTAAGGCCCTCGTAAATGCTCGAAATGCTGACCATCACGCTGTATGCATTGCTGAAGCCCTTCATTACTAGACAAAACTGCAGCTTCAATTTCGGCTCTCGGTATGTTACGTATTGCGTTACGAATCCGGTTTTTCATATCTTCTCTAGTAGTAGGTTGAGTCCGAAACACGATGTCCTTTAAGCGCCCTCATAAATAAAAATCGAGGCAAGTTAAGTCTGGCGATCGCTGAGGCCATGGAAACAGACTTCCTCTTCCAATCTACGGCTGTTGAAATACTGCATTAATATGCTCTCGCACATTAATAGCAAAATGTGCTGGGCAACCATCCAACTGTAAAAACAATTTTTGCCTTGTTTCCAATGGCACGTCTTCCAACAACAACGGTAATTGATTGGCAGAAATGTCTAGAAATACATTGTCATTTAGGAGTTGCTCGAAAAAATATGGTCCAATAATTCTGCCTCCCAGTAGACCACACCGTAACATTTAAACTCCAACGTCCTTGGCGTTGAACTTCACGCAACCAATGGGGATTTTCTGCATACCAATAATGCATATTGTGCAGATTGACTCTCCCGTCACTATTGAAGGTGACTTCATCGTTCCAAAGAATTTGAAATAAAAATTTTCTATTTTCGCGTATCATGCCTAACATCCAATGGCAATAGTCTAACCTTCAATCAAAATCTTCCTCTTTCAAGTCCTGATGCAAAACGACATGATATGGGTGCATTCTTAAAATAATTAAAAAAAGTTTAAACGAATACCTATACATTTTGATGGCCATTAGAACTTACCTATGGTCCTTCAAAATATTTTGAACCGTTGTCCGTGATATGCCCAACTCAGTGGATAATGTGCTCTTGTGCTAACATGAGGATTTCCCAATATAGCCCAGTACACGGATAATATTTTCTTGTGTTCTTCCAATTCTTTGCCGTTGAAACGTAGGACGAAAACTACCATTGGCTCGTAAGCTCGCCACTAATCGGGGAAAAACTCTTACATCGCAAGGACGCTACATTTATAGGGCGGTAATCTGTTCATGTAATTGGTAATTGCGAAGGTTCGTTCCACACTTCTTTTTGCTTTAGAAATCGTGACGATAATCAAGGAACCTCGGTCTTCTATATCATCAATGGTCAAATCAGTCAGTTAGTTCTTGTCTTCCGGATGCTCCGACTACACCCATTATCAATACTACCTGAAATTTACAAAATTTGGTGTACGTAGGTACTAATTAATCTTATTCTCCACTCATACTTTCATTGATAGGAAATCGTTGTCAGGAGCTTCTATTAAAAATTTTGTTCATGTCTTATCCTCTAAGTATGTGTGATTTTTTTCGTCGATATCCAACATTTTTACTATTCAACAACGCTATAAGTTTCTTACATTTAGGGATATCGATACCGTCGTTCTGATTTATGGTCGATTTGAGCATTGAATACTCGACCCAAAGACGGCCAGGAGACTTCAACTTCACATTTCATTGTAGAAAATACGCTGCTAACACCTTCTCAGTAACACTAACATGTTTTTCATGACACCGATGTTATGCATGTCGCCTAGCACCTCTGCCTTGACTTCTCAGTAAGTATTGAATTCCACCCGATTTTATCTTCGCCTTCTGATACTTTTTCGAACATTATTTAAGTCGAAAAATTTTAGTAAAATTGGTGCAGATTTACAAACATTCTTTTCTAATTACACATACCCATAACAAGTGTACCATTGAAACTGAGAACCAACGGTGTACAATGCTTTTCAATTTGAAATGTTTAACGTGCAAAAAATTAATATAAATTAATATAAGCAGTGTTTCATTACACTGTATTATTTTGTATATAGTACCTACTCTTTTTTTTGTTTTATTATCACTTCCATAATACCTTTTTTATTATTTTTTAATACTAGTTTATTGCGTTTTTAAATCAGCATTAAAAAGGATTAAATCATCGTTAAAATTAACCAAAATCAGCAGTGGCGTAATTATTTTTTATCGAACTTTAATTTAAGATATATTGGGATTGACAAACATTATTTAGTTAAGAAACGTGGATTTTGAGTGGTGTTTCGTTGAAAACCTAAGTAAAACACAATTTGTCTCAATACTAGCTCTAATTAAGCGTTCTTCTAGATACAGAAAATTATTTTGAAGGAATTAATTGTACGCCACTTAAATTAAAAAGAATGGTAAAGGAAGTGGTGGTGGAAGTGTTGTAGAACACCAAGAAATGTAACAGCGCATGCGTTACGAATGGCATTTTTTGTCATCGTTTACATGAAATTGGAGAAATATAAATCGAAGGGACCTTCTCTAGTGTAAAATGTCTTAAACAAACGTCTAAATTCCAGCGTGCTTAATTATTTTATGTGTTATTTGTTTTATTTTATTTCATTTTTGATATACCATTTGCATATCTGGCGCCCGACAAACAGATCAAGCATGCACTATTATCAGGCACAGTCCAATAGCAGCCTCTGACCTCCCCTGAACAATCCAGAAATATTTTATCTATCCCGTATTTTATCTACCGTGTTCCCTTACCTGCATAATTTATTTTTTTCTTTTTAAAACCTTTTGTCCCTACAAAACTAAAATAGCGATATTGTTCACTTTTGTTAGTTTTAATGTTAAGTTTTTCATAATAATAAAGTGAACGTGTGAAAAAACTTATTTCGGTATGTCATCACCACGTTTTGATATTAATTCGTGATAAATAATCAACTCCGTCTTAGTTTAAACCGCTTACCTGAACCCATAAGTGTTTGTGATTAGTTGAAGGATCACTATATTGAAGTGTAAGTGGGTAGTTAAATGTAGGTCAACGGTTGCAACAAGCAATTCAATAAGCTGGCGTAAGCCTCTAGAAAAATCGGTCATTGCCTTGCAATAATTTACTATTTAATTATTATAAGATATTGAAATCACAACCGAGCTGGTAGAGTAGTGGTGACACAACCTGCTTAGCATTCGGGAGGTAATGGGTTCGTTTCCCGTTACCGTCTACCTTGTATGAGGTTTTTTCAGGTGGTTTTCTTCATACACATGTACCGGCATGGTCACTGCGTATATGTACATCATGTGCGGCTACTTAGGCGAATGCTGGGGTAGTATTTTCCCCCTCAGAACCCTATCTCCGTTCATTCCGATCCTATCCTGACCACATCCATCCTTAATCCCACCATGCATATACAGTGTGCACCAAAAGCTTGGAAACGCCCGATTGTCTGGTAAATTGCTAGTCCGAATTGTACAAAATTTGGGGCAAGCCTATTTTGGGATACGGAGATTCCAAATTTGACATTTGCAATGTTGCCAAATGTGCCGTTTCTCTGATATTATTAGTCACTTTGGTTTTTTAAATACATCTCATGTATATGCAGTCATTATTGGAATCTCCTTTTGAATACGAGTTCAAACATATGTAACGCTTATGATTTTATGTAGTCTAGAGGGTCTTAAATACACGAAACAGTACAAAATATGTATTTGGAGAAATTTAATTGTTTAAATACAACAGAATGCTATGATTTTGACATTTGTTCACTATTTACATTATTAAATATAACTGACAGTAGTTTGAAGGGTTTTGAGAATTTCTGCCACTCATACACCATACTCATAGACCACAAAAATTAAATGTATGGTCAGATATAGTTAGTTAATTGGGCCGTTCTTCATCGAAGGAAATTTAACGTCAAATAAGTACGAAATGTTGCTTAGAAATGAAATTGTACCTACACTAAGAAACTTAACGCCAATTGTAATCAGATATGGTTCAGCAAGATGGAGCTCCAGCTCATTTTGGTGTAAATGTTCGGTGTTATTTAGATGAGATATTTCCCGGACAATGGATTGGTAGACGAGGTAGTATTAAATGCCTCCACGTTCACCTGATTTCAATCCTAAAGATTAATTTTATTGGGAATACTTGAAAAATTTTGTTTATAAAACTAAACCAGCAAGTCTTGCACAGCTAAGGCAACAAATTATCATTGAATCTCGATTAATTTCTAGACAATTATGGAGAAATGTGGTAGACGCATTCACCTATCGATTAGGGTACTGTCAACTCACAAATGGAGCACATTTTGAGCACTTGATTAAGTAATCATTATGTAAAAAATGTTGTAATCTTTCAATTGTTACGTTTCAATGTCGTTGAAAATAAAAAAAATTATTGAGACAATTAGGCGTTGTCAGATCTCTGTTTTATGTATTTAAGACCTACTAGACTACATAAAATCATAAGTGTTACATATGGTTGAAACCGTATTGAAGAGCAGGTTCCAATAATGACTGCATATACAGGTTGATGCATTAAAAAAACCAAAGTGACTAATAATATCAGAAAAACGGCAAGTTTGGCAACATTGCAAATGTCAAATCTGGAATCTCCGTATCCCAAAATAAGAAAAAATAAAAAAATAATTTACGGGATAATTGGGCGTTTCCAGACTTTTGGTCCACTCTGTATACGTAATGTATGTATGTATGTATGCTGCGAATCCATGATTGCGGCTGAAGGAGCTTTGAAAGCTCAAACAGCCCGCCCTCCTCCTTAGGGGAAATACGTGAGCTTTCCTTTGAGACCACACAGAATTGTCACATGGGGCAGTAATTCAATTGCCAGTACACCATCTCGTTAACATCCGTAAGTTGAAATCTGTTTAAATAACCGCGTCAGTTCTGCACGGCCTTTCTATCATTGCAGGTATCAGTTAACAATATTGATTGTTACTAACATTTTCGTCGGAGCAGAGAATTTAATTTATGACAAATGTGCCACGATAAACCTCAATGTTAAAGGTTTTATAATGATACCGGGGTTAAAATAAATGTGTCCAGATGTCATTGAGGAAACCTCGATTACACCTTTAGGTCCATTTTTACAATAAAGCCACCAATTGTTCAAAATAACCCGTTCTTATTGGTTTTAAATGTAGAGCGTTTTATAAATAAATGTGTAAGCTACGGAAAAGCTTCTAGTGCAGTCACTCAACCTTTCGTATTCCTTATACAACTTTATTTATTTATTAGCCTAAATTGAAAAGATTAATTTTCTAATTTTATTTAATATAAATTCTCAATTGACGCAATCTAGCTGTTAACAAATAAATAGCGAACACCTGCCGTTTTACCAATTTTTTTGGGCTATTTAAACTTTTACGACATTGAACACGTGCTGTAATCAAAGCGTCACCTGGTGTTAATGTTTGATCTTCGTCCATTTGAGTATATCAACGTAGATCTGAAACCAAGTTATTTCTGTTGAAACTAAAGTTAGTGATATTATCTTCGGTTGCCGACTTCAGGTATTAAACTCATATTGGGTTAGACCTTAGTTATGATTTTGTCACCACGTCAGTGATATTTTGAATGTTTTCGTTAAATTACTTGAACTTCTTCGATTTATTATTTTTATACTTAAAACATCATTATTATAATGTAATAATTATTTTATCGTTTTACGTATCTACGTGTCATGTACCTTAAACTGGCTGAACTTATTTGGTATTGTTACTAACATCAAATTGATATGTATCTGTTATGCATATAAAATTATGGTAGCCGTTATTAACTTAGTAGATATGATCCTTAGTGTTAGCGGTTTAAGTAAATGTAATGTGCCTTAGTTTGTTTTTTGTTGTTACGTTTAAAAAGACTTTGCTACGATTTTTACTTAATTTTGAAGTTATTAGACAGGGAGTTGTGCACCTAGCTGGAATTATATTTGAACCTAACTATACAAAGTCTGCATTGAGCTCTCGGCTACCATGCCACTGCATTGCGTAACTGCTTTGTACAGCATAAAGTCTGTTTTGGTTTAGCTTCCTTTCAATTTTAGTTTTTGTTTTGTAATTATCATGCCAACAGGGACAAACCTGACCTGAAATATTACTGATTAATTGACGTACTCGAAACAACTTTTTTATCAAATTCATCAATCATCACTTTTAACAGATTTTGATTTTGAGTTTGAGATTATTCTCGAATATAAATAAGCAGGTTTTTACTTTTCACAAATAACTTAAGGTAAATACTTTACATTACATATGCAAGAGCTAATTTGACGGTTTATTTTAAAGTCACTGTACGAAATGTGACTGAGATATAATTATAATAATTATTAATTCTTAACTTAAACTGTTCTCTGGTCTTACACTCTCCATAAAAAACGGCTGATGCGAAAATGGGATCAATCAGTTATAACTAAATTTCACAAACGTGCCACAAAACAGGGCGAAAATGATCTTCTACAGTCAGAGTTACTTCCTCATCTGAGTAAGAGAAACGTGCCTTCCAAATAAAAAAATTAGAAAAGGATAAAACCAATCAGTTTACATTTGAATCGGTGGCGATAGTTTCTTTAACCATTGACCGCCATAGCGGACCACACTTCTGTAATGTATCGAAATTAAAAAATTCATTACGCAAGTTTGCTCTTAATATATGATTGGAATGTAAATATAATATACGTTTACTATAGATTGTTTAATTTTTGACAAACAGAAAAACAAATAAATCTGATTTTTACTTTTAGCAAGCTCAAAACTTATTTCCAGTGTCGTGTATTGGTATAACTATATACAAATTCTAATAGAAATTAACCTTGTCCACTTCAGGTAAGATGCCTTTAATGTAAATTGTGAAATAACCTTCCTCAATATCAATATATTTAAACCACTTTAATTATCTTTTCAATAATCAAGCCTACTAAAGGTTATTAACATTTACTACATTGTTATAAAGATTCAATTTATCGATAATATGTAATTTGTTTTTAAAATCCTCCGATATAATAGCATTATAGGGTCACTAAAATTGATCTATTCATATAAAATTATGTTTGGCTTTTAACTTTATTAAATTAATCTCTGACCTATAAATCATAAATATTAATTCAATTTTGAATTGCAACGGAATTAATTTGTAAAAACCATTAAAACCTGTAATAGCGTGCTAAACGAAAATTACTACTTTTAGTGTTAAATTATACTTATTGATCACCTAAAAACAAAATAATCAAAGGTAATAAATAATTTATATTACTTTTGTGTGTCTTAACTGCCAAATATGTTAGGATGTCAATATCATAATCAATTCACACAGACTCTGTAATTCTATATCAATCTTAAGTCAATAAACCAAGCTCTTTTCCAAACTTAATGTAATACTGCTATTTACTTTATTTTGTACTAAATGGAATGAATGATCGCAAAGGTAAAATTATACTACCACAATTTCAAATTAAACGTTACAATTGTAACAAGTTTATTAAACCATGTTATAGAAATATACATCTGTAATTCTTATGTAATCCCATCAGCTCTGCTATCTAGTCTTAAATTTATATACATATACAGTCAGTGGTCGAGCTCCAACCCTCAAGTGATTTACCTAATCAATCACATTTATAATGCATTTGAAAATTAAATTTTATATGAGCACACGACCATTGTGTTATTTCAAGATTATACAAAGAAACATAAAAATCTCCTACTTAATTGACAATAGGTAATCCAATGTCAGGTTTTCTCTTCCTGAATACACACATACACACACACACTCACTCGTAACATATTCCGAAATGCTAATAACAATATCTTTGAAACTTGATTGATCTTGACTAATTAATCTTTTTGCCTATTCAATAATTGAGGCATTAATCATATAACTGTTACACTCCCGTTTTCTCTTACAGGTAGATGTAGGGGAGGATTAAAGTATTCATAAAGTTTTATAGCTAAACAAAATTTTAGCAATTTTACTGAATTGCCAGTTCTATCCAATTAATTGTGATATACGATATTTGACCATTTATGTCGCCAAATTTATAACTATTTTATGGACCGCGTCCATTCTTAATCATTTTGAAAGGAATTGAGTTCAGCACATGCAATTGTTAAACATTCACTTACTTAAATTGAATGCATTAACACAATATTTATTATTTTGGTTAGATTTCTTTATATGACCTTTATGCCCCTATAAATTTATACACAATCACCAGTAGATCTAAGTAACCTTATTTTATTAACCGATAACGTAAAAATTTAAAATTTGAAAAAATTACAAGATTTTATATGAACACAATTAAAAATGGCCACGCGAAGTTAAATGAAGACTGTCTTTTTTTACCTTAAAGTTGCTTTTATATGTATAACCTCCCTTGTGTCATATAACTCTTCGTGTCTAATATGATGATCGTGGTAAAATTCACTTCACTTATTTCTATTTTACGCTTAAATTAACAAAGCCCTCTGAATAATTTTCTAATCCAATGTGAAGCTTTGATCTACTGATTTATATAGGGCTTAGATTCCCTAATACAATTGAACTATCTCTTTAATCGACCAAAACCGATTATAACATTAATTTTTTAATTAATTTTCTATTAAATCATCGAAGCAGGCTCAAAAAGTAACCTCTATTGATCATATTTTACAAAAATAAAATAGTACACAAAAGTTATATGTGAAATTAATATCTAATTTTTACTAAACACAATGTGGTTTATCAAACGCGGGTTAATTTATTTAATCATCCAGTAAATTTTGTAGTTTTAGCAGTGACGGTTCGTTACGCTTTAGAATTTTTGAACTAAATTTCAAATTCGTTATTGTTTTAAATACCCATTTATATATTTAAAGTTGTTTAATAGCTTTAGACGTTAATTCGTAAACTTTTACTTTCGAACTTAAATGTATGACTCATGTTATATTCGCGTGAAATGTTTTAATAAATTCGCAATTTGTTTTTAACCCTTTCCAGTGGCGTAGCTTAATTCCTAAATTTATAAATTTTTGTTATGAAATTGATGTTTATATATGAATAATGTTTACTAAATTATTGTATATTACGCTTTTGAGTCAACAACGTAAGCATTAATTTTGTTTGAAACGTTACAACAAATATTGCATAACCTATATTCTAAACCTGCAACAGGCAAAACACACTTCCACAAGCACATGCTTCAGGAGCCACGGCTAACGGTGTGTGGTGGAGAAGCCTTTACTCACCATCATCACGACAAAGTTTAACACAGACTATTCTTGTACTGTATCACCGCTACTACGTCAAATCCGGTAGCATAAAAGTCCGAATCGGTAAAATATGATCATCCTCAAATTAGTGTCGTAATCAGAAACAAAACAAATTAAACTTAAACATACGCAAATGTGGTGTGAGGCGAACCAAAACAATCATAACACTATGACAACCTAGCTAAGAAGGTTATCAATCTACAAAAATTTACAACATAAACAATACTCCTTCTTCCGCACCCCTTTGATTAGTCGCATTTTGGGACAAGTAGGCCTTTGCTGTAGGGAAATTCTTAGGCCGTCCCTACACAATTACTAGACGCAATAAATACAAACTGTCTTTATTTCAAATAAAATCAATACCAAATAAGAATAAAATAGTTCTCAATTCAGAATAACAAAAAAATATACCAAAAACTTTTTTTCACTTGAAATCTGAAATCGTTGTGAGTTAAAATTATTGACCAAAAATAGCACCCTAGGAAGTGGACTGTTACATGATTGAATGGCACTAGGCGCCGAGAACGCTTACCAAACTAACCGCAGTGGAAATGGGCGGGTTCGATAGAAACGAAAAATGATTGAAATTTAGGTTGAACACCTTACACTTACCATAAAAGAATAAATAACAACATTACATCCTACGAAAATAGTCTCTAGATGCCACCACAACCTGTCATCTATCAGAAATAAATAGTCCTAAGAGAGTTGTTAAGTTAATCCTAACCGACTGTGGAAGACAGCTCAAGAAAATTTTGAAACATTTACGTTATCGTATATATATATATATATATATATATATATATATATATATATATATATATATATATATATATATATAGGGTGTTACAAAAAAGTAGGCCAATCCGTTAACCACATATTCTTTGGGACAAAATAAAGGGACTTTTCTTATGTCACTTTTCATTTGAACGCTTCCTTTTCGATATACAGGGTGTCAAACTTCACTTTTGATTTGATGCTTCCATTATGACATACTTTTAGTTATTCGACTAGGTGTTGCGATTTTTTTAACAATTTTTTTATGTTATTAATCAGAATAAATTCATAATAATAATTTAAAACAATCAATTGTGCTAATAATTATAATACGAAGTTGGATGCAAATAATTAAATTAAATGTTCGATGTGTCCACCGCCTTCGCAAATGCACCTTCTGGCTCTTTTTATAACTGGAAACCGAATATTTTGGAAAACATCAGGTTTCAATCTAAATACCTTAGCACCTTCTGCGATGCGATCCCTCAATTGATTTTGATTTATTATTATTTATTATGCAAAATAAATTGAAAAATAGGCTTATCTTAAAGTCCGTAACAATATCTGTCAATTACTTTTCTTGTGTTTTAGCTATATTTGCAACGGTTTCAAAGATATTTGAGTTTGAAAATTCGGCTCATTTTTAGTTTTTTCTAAATAACTACGAAATTCGCAACACTGATCAAAACTCAAAACGTCATTTGATTGGTCTTGAAATTCTGCCCAATATTGCTAATTTAACCGACTCTGTAACTGTTTAGCTTAGTTAAAAATAAATCCATAATAATGGCTTAAAACAATCTGTTGAGTTAATAATTCAATACTAGGTCGCATACAAAAAGAATTTAATGTTCGATGCGTCCACAGCCTTCGCGATTGCACCTTTTTATTTTTTTAAATAATTGAAAACTTTATATTTTTTATACGTCTTGTCAAATGTTTGTCAAATTAATCGCTGTAAAAATTTCGAACGACTATTGAGATCAAACGCTAAACTGAATAATAAGGTATGGCCAATAGAGAGAATATTTTGGAATTTTCTGAAATGACTGATATGATTTTAATTATGGGTAAGATTTCAAATAAAATCTCTAGATTGTACATTTTGAATAATCATTCTCACTTTAGCAAAATGTGATTCTAATGCTAGTTTAGTTTCAAGGCGTTATGCAGAAATGTATCCAAATCGGTATCACCCAAAAAGGAAATTTTTCTTAAGTTTAGTACGCCGCCTAAGAGACACTGGAAAATTCAAACAACAACGAATAGGAACATGTGGACGGCCACGTAAAATTACACCAAATCAAGAGGAACAGATTTTGCAAATAGTTGAACAAAATCCGGGTACTAGTACTAGGATTATATAGCTCGACAGATTGGAAATGATATAAATTCGACAGACGTGCATAGAATTTTAAAACGTCACTCATTACATCCATATAATGTGCAAACAGTACAGAACTTATTGCCGCAAGATTTTCAGGCAAGAAACATCTTTTGCAACTGGCTCTGTAATGAAAATAACCGTAACCGCCGGTTTGTTAGATCCATTTTATTTTTGGATGAAGATACCTTTACGCGAAATGGTATAACGAATATCCACAACACCAATGTTTGGGCAGATGAAAATACAAGAGCTCTTGTAGAGACTAGTCATCAAGTAAATTTTAAAGTAAACGTGTGGACAGGAATTTTAGACAATTTTCTTTTAAGTCCGGTATTTTTGCCACCAAACTTAAATGCCGAACATTTTTTATTTTTTTTTACAAAATGAGTTTACGAATTTACTTGATGACGTACCTATAGCTACTCGTCAAAACATATGGTTTCAACTTGACGGAGCTCCGCCACATTATGGAAATAATGTTCGGAACCACGTGAACCAATATTTCTCTAATCACTGGATTGGTCGGGGACAAGATGCGCCTATTCATTGGCCACCTCGTTCCCTCGACTTAAATCCACTGGACTTCAGTTTTTGGGGATTTATGAAAGATTTTGTTTATACGGTTCCAATAATAAATCAAAATCAATTGAGGGATCGCATCGCACAAGGTACAGAGGTATTTAGATTGAAACCGAATATTTTCCAAAATATTCAGTTTTCAGTTATAAAGAGCCAGAAGGTGCATTCGCGAAGACGGTGGACACATCGAACATTTAATTTAATTATTTGCATCCAACTTCGTATTATAATTATTAGCATAATTGATTGTTTTAAGTTATTATTATGAATTTATTCTGATTAATAAAATAAAAAAATTGTTAAAAAAAAGTTAGATAAATCATCAAACTACTATAAAAAATGGATGCGACGAAAAAAATGGGGGGTTGAAGATTACCACACCCCTATCATTTTTCTATTAGTTCTTTGAATTTTTTACTTAAAATCATACAGAAGCTGCACTTAGAAAGGAGTAAGATGTGTACCAAATTTGAAAACAATATCTTAAAACACACCAAAGATAATAAAAAAATACACTTTTAAAAAGTGAATTTTGATACCCTGTATATCGAAAAGGAAGCGTTCAAATGAAAAGCGACATAAGAAAAGTCTCCTTATTTTGTCCCAAAGAATATGTGGTTAACGGATTGACCTACTTTTTGGTAACACCCTGTATATATATATATATATATATATATATATATATATATATATATATATATATATATATATATACATTTTTAAAGAAAATGTAAGCATTCTTCAAATTGATATTCCTCAGGAACCATAAGTCTAATCTTGTTGTTCTTTGTGTCAAATTGTAGATAATAATAAGGCCTGAAAACTCATGTCATTGCATAATTGTATCTATAGGATAACTACAAAAAAATTTTACACAACTTTTTTTTAGAAATTGAAAAATTTATTTTTTTATTTTATTTTTACAAAAAAACTATGCAACCTATAAACACAAAATTACATAAAGTTTTCGTTTGTAAATCTGAAATCAATCACCAAAAATTTCATCCATTTATCTTCAGCCGTTCTTTCGGAATATCAAATTCTGTATCTGAAAAATAAGAAAAACTCAATTTGTGGGAAATGGCTCGTAAAGTTTTGTTCAACGTTCCAGGGTAAAATTTTCTCATTGCAGTTACATACTGTATTTGTTTGTAATTTACTAGAGCTAGGTGTTCATTATAAAACTCATAGAGTATGTTTGTGGGTGTTTTATATATACACATACACCATACAAACTCGCGCGTACAAAGGCCGTATACCCATTAGCGTAGGCTAATTTACTAGGATAAATTATTTTACTTACCAAATCAAAATTCCCCAGCTCCATACATTCTTTTTCTAGTATTATTTCTTCATCATGTTTCATACGAATCATTTTCTTCCTTCTATGGTCTTGGTATTTTTGTTCTTTCCTTTTTCTTGAAAGTCCCAATCACTCCTTGTCAAAACTCTTCGCAATATGCGCAGTGTTGATTCCAGGCCAGATTACTTTTTTATGGTAATTCACTTATTTTCAATCTTTACTTTCAATATACATAGGATATTATACATTTTTATACCATAAAAAATTATCAACACAAAAAGTGCCAAAATCGCGATATTATAATACAATAAAAAACGTATGTTAGATACATATATAAGTATCAGAAATTACTTCTAATGTGTTCACATAAGTACAAGGGTTAAGAAAATATAATAAATTTTTTTTTGAAAAAAATTGAAAAAGTTGACTATTTTCAGTAGACAATCCCCTTAACAAAAATAGTTCAATTGATAAAACTCGCTGCAACCTAAGTACCTATACATACAGGGTCCACCTTTCGGAGCTGATCCTATGAGTATCTGCTAAACCAAACTTACTATAATTTTGAAAATTTGGTGACAGGGTAATGATGTTAGGGCTAACTCATCTAAAATATTTTCACGTTCGTACCACTTCCGGTTATACCGGAAGTCGGTACTTAGGCGCTTATTTTAAATGGAACACCCAGTATATTAATACATTTTTGGATTCTGTGTCGAATTTTAAGGCAAGTTTGTTAAATAAGCTAGATACGAAGTTTCAGTCGTTTTATTTTCTATTTTCTAAGTCATTTTTTTTCAAATTCGATATACAACACAAGTGTAAAAATTTAATACTTTATGAGTAAATCGAAAAAAACTACTTTTTACTGCGGAGGTAATACTTACTTATCAGCGCATCATTACACGATAAAGATGCTTATCTACTTTGTTTTTCTTTTGCAGTCAATAATTTAATAAAATTGTTGACAGTTTGTGTTTTTCTTGATGAAATGGCTCGACTTGAATATTCTAATACAGATTATTTGAATTTAATTTTAATTCACGGAGAATATCATAGAGTTGTAAAACGAACAGTAAGAACATTTATCGCACGCTATCCTGAGCGCCCCAGACCATCAGGAGATACAATAAGACGTGTGGTTCAAAATTTGGAACAGTTTGGCACATTTAAACACTCTGCGCCTCGCAAAAAAACTGCTGTTGATAACGAACAGAATGAAGTTATAACTTTAGGATATTTCCGTGCCCATCCTTGTAATTCTATAAACGACGCGAAAACAGATATTGGCTTAACACCAACAACTATCAGAAGAATTCTTAAGAAACATAAGTTTAGACCATACTGTTTACAATTAATTCAACATTTGAAAGAAGCGGATTTCTTGAAACGTATCGAATTTTGTGAAACAATTTTGCTCAAAATACAAGAAATTCATAATTTTTTGACTAATATCATATGGACGGACGAATCTAAATTTACGAAAAATGGCATATTTAATCGCCGAAACTCGCATTACTGGAATAACGAAAATAGCAATCCAATTCGCGGATGCCATTTTCAGGAAATTTGGAATTTTAACGTATTTTGTGCTATTCGGATTAACGAAATCTTTGACGTGTATTTTTACAACGAAAATTTGAGAGGTTTAAAATAGTCGATTGTTGCGATTTATGATTACAAATTTAATTTCTAGTAGAAAATTATCTTGAGATATTAAACACTCGAATTCAACCCCGATTAAATCTAGAAAGGGAAAATTTATGGTACCAACAAGACGGTGCGCTCCCTCACAACACCAACGCTGTTTCCATGAAACTTTATGAAATTTTTGAAGATCGTTGGTTTGCCAATACTGGTCCCTTTCCATGGCCACCTCGGTCATCTGAACTTACGCTAATGGATTTTTATCTTTGGGGTCGAATTAAAAATATTGTTTATGCTACACCACTAACGACTAAAGAAGATTGCATTGCAAGAGTGCAAAATGCCTTCAATTCTCTTTCTCCACAAGAAATTCAAAGGGCTACACAGGAAGCCGTTATAAGACGGGTTCAACAATGTCTTGCGTGCAACATTTTGAACATTTATTGTAAATTAATTTACATTTGATCACGAGCAAGAAATACTAAATAAGCGACTTTATCGTGTAAGAATGAACTGATAAGTAGATATGTAGTTACTACCCCCGCAGTAAAAAGTAGTTTTTTTCGATTTACTCACAAAGTATTAAATTTTTACACTTATGTTGTATATCGAATTTGAAAAAAATGAATTAGAAAATTTCTATTTGGCAAAAATTACTTTTGAATCACAAAATTGTCAATTTTTATAATTTTTTGCAGTAACTTTTCCAAATATTTTTCTTTATTTCAATTCTCAGTTATTTGGTTTCCATGGTGACCACGAACAAGGAATACTAGATTTAAGTATGTAGCTCATTTTTAGCACAAATTTTAAAATTGAGACTTTTTTGATAATAAGTATGAAACTGTTACGTTTAGGCAAATAAAGTTTTAATAAAGTTTGACGTTAAATCGATCTGAGTAATAAAATATAGGGGTTTCCATTGGATTTTTTTGAGATTTTTATGAAAAATACAAATGTCATTTTTTGCAGACTGTTGGAATAAACCTTTGCCTACAACACCTCAAAGTTTTATTTAAATTGTTTGACAGGAACAGAACAATTAACGAGTTATTACTAAGACCGCATCTGTCAATTTTTTTAGAAAAATGTTTTTTTTTTAAAACGGCTGAAATTTTGTATCTAGTTTATTTAACAAACTTACCACCTTAAAATTCGACATAGAATCCAAAAATGTATTAATATACAGAGTGTTCCATTTAAAATAAGTGCCTAAGTACTGACCTCCGGTATAACCGGAAGTGGCCCTAACATCATTACCCTGTCACCAAATTTTCAAAATTATAGTTAGTTTGGTTTAGCAGATACTAATAGGATCAGCTCCCAAAGGCGGACCCTGTATAGGCATAAGATAAAATTTGAAATGGTTAAGTTATATTGCATATGCATTTTTATGTAAGCAGTTACCTCCATACGCATAATAAACGTAAAAGAATTTGATACACAAGATATGAAACAAACTTTATATGAAAAGTGTGTGTGTCTCATTTCATAGAGTAGATAAAGTAATATCAAATGTTAACTCAATGTCAGGGGAGTTTTTATAAAACAGCACGTTGACAGCGGCAAAATAGCTTTCAGATAGAGCTTGTCAATACGCATAATAAATACAATTTTAACTTATCAAAAAGAAAAAATGAGTACGGAACATTCCCTGTTCACTTCATAAATAATGAAATCCCATTTGAGTTGCCGTTTTCCAAACAAGAACGTTAATTTTCAACGAACCGTGACTGCTAGGGGTCTTAATTAAATGCATGTCTAATTATTAACAACATGAACAAAGATCTATTCAACATTTGTGCAATTTTTTAATTTCCACGTGTTTCTTTTGTACAACAAAGTGAAGAATTTTTTTAAATAAAATAAAAAAGGTAATTGTATCCAGCGAATTTAATTAGAATAATTAGATTAGAGAGTTTTGTAACAGTCAGAAGAAAATCCCGAATGGGTACAAGCTGTTCATAGCTTTAATTGAAAGACGGTTAAAATGATAAAGCTGAAATAATTACATTGAAGGGATCAAGTTGGTTACATTTATTTCCTCTGAGATAATCTCTCACATACAAAACAAATGAGGACTAGGGTATGGAGTTAGTTTCTATTTTCTGCATTCAGAACAAATACTTATGTCTCAATTAATCTACGAAAATTTAGGTTAGGTAAATGTTTCTACTTCATGATCTAAAATATATAATTAGCATTTCGCTTTGTGAACGAAAAGGTTTTTAAGATAATTTAAGCTACTATTGATGCCTTGTTCATCGCTTGGTTCAGCATTATCATATTTCACTCGTCAGTGTTTGCGACATTAACATGCGCTTTTCTCATTCAAAATATTTAAATGTGGGCTTTAACGTTGTGTTCATTATTTACATCAAAGGTCTAAATTTTGATACATGATTTACTTTGTATACACTAACAATCTGATGTAGAGTACATAATCAGACGCGACACGCTTTAGATTTATTTGTTTTCATATTAAAAACTTGTAACAAGAACATACCTTCATTTGAATTTAACCTTAATTTAAAGTTGATAATTTGTCAGATATTTAAAAATATTACTTCAGGGACTTTTTGATTTTTTAAGCTTTATTTATTACTCTACTATGAATTAACAACACCGACATTTAACTAAAATTTTATTTCCTCAAAAGGATTACGTTTTTTCAAATTTTGCTTTAGCCCTTTCTATAAAGCACCTTATTTGTGAGCAGAGTTTAGCCAAAATTTAATAGAATCGAAATCATTTAAAAATAACTTTACATATATAGCTTTAGCAAACCAGATAGTATATTTTTTAAGTTATAGTAGTTACACACCCACAGACACACGCACGCAAGCTATCGTAAATACACACACGCGTACATACACACATAAGCACACACTCTCACACACACACTCACACACGCACGCACGCACCCTCGCACGCATGCACGCATGTACGCACGCACCCTCACATACACTCTCTCTCTCACACACACACACACACACACACACACACACACACACGCACACGCACACGCACACGCGCACGCGCGCGCACACGCACACGCACACGCACACGCACACGCACACGCACACGCACACACACACACAATGATGTAATCGAAGAAAATTTAAGACAAAGAAAAATTAAATTAATGTCACCGATTTCTTTTATAGCGGCTGGCATTGGCGTAAGAGTATACAACCATGTCAACAGTTTTAGACGTCAAGTATATGTTTTGCCTGATGAGGCTAGTATCATACCTGAATCAATAGTTATCAACCATGAGGGTTTCAATTGCAGAGAAATAGGACTAATCGCCACAAAATGTAAAAAAGGGACTGTGGATTCGCCTAAGAATATCAGCGAAGGCACAAGCAAAGCGGCAACAATTGATATTACTTCTATAAGTCCAAACGACAATGACATAGAACCAGCAGCTTAGAAAGTATGAAAGGTATGACTATGGTTACAGACCTGCAAGAAACGAGCAGCATCATGCACGTCAGGAGTTACAGAACATTCTACGGAAAATCTGGAAAATGAAACACTCGGTCCTGACACTAGAGAAGGAAAGAAAACTGCAAAAAAATTAAAGCTAACGACTTCTGATGACGATGAAGAACTTGAAAAAATAAAGTTTATGTGGCAAAACGAAAACTTCATATTACAGTACGAAGATTTTCAGCATTTTTTGACGAATGTCAAAAACAGCGAAACTCCGATAGAAGTAGCAAAACAATATACATTAGACACCAACAAACTAATAAAAATGATCAACACAATCACACCGTACATTACAGCAAGGGCCTTAAAAGAAAGATGTAAAAGGTTGATGAAAAACCTAATGAAAGCAGTGGATGCCGAAAAAAGCTCCAAGGTTCTGAGCCCGAAATTATACAAGCGACACAATCATCAATTTCATTATCAGAAGACCACACTAACGTGGAAACAAATTAATCAAAACATAAAAATGGCAGGACAAGTAAAAATAATCACTTTAAACGTAACAAAGTATATTAAGTAATACCAAATTTCAAAGTCTACTCTTCTTTACGGAAAAACATAATCCAGACGTCATTTTTTACAAGAATCTAATATTACTACTGCCACTAACAATCAAGTACATAACCATTATATGTTCATGTACAACCCCAAAACATCTGATTATACGGGAACCGCTATTATACTTAAAAAATAACACGGACTAAAGCTAATTAGTCAGCAAATTATATAAGAAGGATTTTTTATGCAGAAAGATACTATTATTCTATACACTGTAAAATATCACATCTTTTTGGTTTATATACCACACGATAAGAATATTGCTTTTCAAGTACTACGAAAATTAAGATCACATCTTGACAAAATTAAAAACGATACTTGTAATGTCCTAATAGGAGGCGACTTTAATACAACTTTGAACCCAAGTTTAGATAGACTCAATTCAAATGAAAGATACAAAAGTGTAGCAAACGCGCTTCAAAACTTGGTCAATGAACACGAACTATATGATGCTTACCGTCAGTTTCACCCTATGGCACCCGGATATACTTTTTTTGCGGATAACTCGGCAGCAAGGTTGGACAAAATATTTTGCGATATTGAAGTTCCGAAACAAACAAAAAGTGTGATAAATCTACTCTCATTTTCGGATCACTTAGCAGTGCAAATATCCATAAACAGAAGTAAAGTACAGCACCATATTGGCGTTTTGGTAATACATTATTAAACGACGGTAGCTACATAAATTGTATAAATAATGTCATTAATTACGCAGTACAGAGAAAACTGCAAGAAGTAGGACTATGGTGGAACTGGTTAAAAAGCGTAATAAAGACTGCAACCATCATTTATAAAAATCAGTTTAATTGGTTACAGAAATCCTACAATAAGCACACAAAAAATGTCATCCCAGGGCACAACCACGGTTTAAAAAGAAAATAACAGCATATACCGAAAGATAATAAACACTTTGGAACTAAACAGAAAATATCTGCAAATTATAAACGATGACACGCCAGACAAGAGCAGCATTAAATGCCCAAGCTGTAACATGCTTTCTAAATTAAATGTAATGGTAATATAGTCACAAAACCACTACAACTATGTAAGGAAGTTTACAGTTCCTTTGAAAAAAAAAAAACAAGATACAGCAGCGTTACCAGGTCATGTAAACCCAGTACCTTTTGAAGATCAAGTACGAATTTCACAAAGTGATAAAGACAAACTAGAAAATAATTTGGCACTTGCTGATTACACGGCAGCTTTAAAAAGTTTAAATAAAAAAAAATCCCCCGGCATTGATGGGCTTACGGTCGAATTTTACATTCAGTTTTGGGAAAAATTGGGGACACACTACTCACAAATGATATCGGATTGGTTACAAAAAGGAGTACCGATTAGTGAAACAATAAATACGTCGGTAGTGGTTTTACTTGAGAAAAAAAGGAAACGATCCACTAATTTTAAAAAACTGGAGGCCAATGTCATTATTAACGATGGATTATAAAATATTGGCGAAAGCATTAGCAAATATATTAACAACTGTGATAACCAACCTAGTATATTCTAATCAAGCCTACTGCGTTCCTAACAGATCGACTTACGACAGTCTACATCTACACAGGGATGTAATAACGTACGTAAATAATGAAAAGAAACCGCTAGGAATATTGTCTTTAGATTTAGAAAGTGCTTACGACAACATCTACCACGATCATATGCATTTTTAACACCTTAAGAATGATGGATTTTCCTACTCGCTTTATAGAAGCGATTAGATTAATGTACCTGAGCTCGAATTTTTACGTACGTGTAGGCCAGTTTCTAACGAAGCCAATAAAAATCCACAAGGGGACTAGACAACGATGTCCGCTGTCAGGACCACTTTTTTGATCGCTATAGAACCCTTTTTAAACTTCTGTCAAAAACGCAGACGATATATCACTCTTTTTTGACGGAAATCAAATATTTCTTTTCCATAGGCGAATGTTTTGAGGTTGTTTCATGTCAATCAGGAGCAAGAATCAATCTGAGCAAGTCAAAAGAGCTATGGTGTGGGTCATGGAAAAACAGTCTTGACTCACCTTTAGGTTGCACGTGGGAATCGGACACACTAAGAATATTGGGGATAACCGTTAGCTATACAGAATGAATAGCAGCAGACTTAATGGTAGAAGATTTAAGCAAAAAAATAAATGAAGCCATCGGTAAGTGGGGTGTCAAGGCAAACAATTTATCGCTCAAAAAACGTATAATAATCGTGAATACCTTTATAGCGCCAAAACTGTGGCGCACCTTACAGGGTGTGCATATACCAGATAACGCACTAGAAAAAAATGCAAAAATTGATCATCGTGCTTGTATGGAACAATAAAAAGCTTTGGACAGATTCAAAAAGTTCATGTTTGACTTTTAAACAAAGAGGTTCAGAACTTGTCCATCTAAAATCTAAAATAACATCTTTTCGGATATTTACAGTTGTGAAAGTATTAACTAATGAGCATAGCATCTGGGCAAAAATGATCAAGTACAATCTTAATCCACAGGGTAATAATATGTGGCAGTCACTTTATGCAAAATCTACTCCAAGATTAAACAATTCGAATTACTTACGCAGCGTGCAAAAAGCATGGAATACGATTACCTTGCGGTTAGAAAGTTTTCCAGCATGTTGCAACAATATGAGAGCAATGCCGCTTATAAACTGCCCTTTGTGGACCAACGCCTTTGCAACACTTTTGAACAGCGACGCTTGGGTGAAGTGTAACATATCAACTTTAGGCGAGTGTATGAATGAGGTTTTATGGAAAAATAACGAAGATTTAGTATCGACATACTTGACCCCTACTGCTAAAAATTGCATGTCCAAAAGTTTTCAAAAACTAATAGATCTGTGTAATCAAGAATTTGTGCAAGTAATTATTAAATGTGGAATAGTAAACAAGCCATCAAAAGTCGAACTAGTAAGATCAAAAACTTCGCATATTACAATAAACAAAGCAAAAAATTTTAACAATACGAAAATGGAAGGGAATTGCTACAACATCGAAATGTTTTGGGATGAAATGTTCAAACAACCATCTTTGGGGGTAGACGTGAGCATCGCATGGCGATTCGCGAAGAACCGTTTGGCTGATACTATTTTCTTATACCACATCGGCCAAAAACCAGACAAACAATGCTTTTGGTGTAAGGAGGAAGGAAACTCGTGGCATATTATAATCGATTGTGATCAAACCAAAGACATGTGGGACTACATAACTAGGATTATAAAAAAACTACTATACAATTAACCATAGTTCACAAAGAAAATATATGTAGCATCTACGGTAACAAAAACAACCAGGCAACAAAATTAGCAAATGATTTATGTGTGCTGGGAATAAGTAAAGCGTATGTCCAGTATATAGGCTACGCCAAAATCCAGAACATACCGCCAAAGCATTTAATAAACTACAAAAGGCGTCAAAAAACAGACTGTTGACAGAGTACCATTGGTGCAATGTAAATAAAAGTGTGAACAGTTTTGAAGAAAGGTGGTGCACGAATGGGATATTATGCAATATTTATCATGGGGAACTCAGCTTTAACCAAGAACAGTAAATGAACTAAAAAAATATAAAACACACACATGCACACACACACGCACACACGAACGCTCTCTCGCACGCACACCCACACTCGCACACGCTCACGCTCACGCACACGTACACCCACGCGCACGCTCACGCGCACGCACATACGCACACACCTCCCCCCCACACACACATACTCACTAGCACACATCCACACACACATACACATACACACACACACACACACACACAAACACACACACATACACACACATACACACACACGCATGGGCATGGACATGGACACGGACACAGGCGCACACTCAGATGCACATGTACACGCTCACGCATACGCACATGCATACGTACACGCACACGTACACACCCAAACACGCACACAAGCGCACATAGATATTAACACAAGCATACAAACACACACAACACACACACACACACACACACACACACACTCGAGCACACGCTCGCACACACAAATGTAAATGCAAACGCGCAGACACACACACACACACACACAAATGCACATACACACATACATACGCACGCACGCATACACGGACTCACGTTCCCACACCCACACAATCCTACGCACACTCCCACCCACACCCATACTCATACCGACACCCACACCCACACCCACCCACACGCACACCCGAATCCACACTCACGCCCACACTCACACCCACACTCACACCCACAGTCACACCCACACCCACACACCCCCACACGCGCACATGCACCAAGCACGTACGCTCGCTCACACGCACTTACGCTCGCTCGCGCGCGCGCTTGCCTGCACGAGCGCACATACGCACGCACTCACACACACGCGCTCACGCACACACGTATACATGTAGACATACACACATGCACACACACACGCACACACGCACTTTCCCTCGCACACACACACGCGCATGGGCATGGATATGGACACGGACACACAGGCGCACACTCAGATACACACACACACACACACACACACACACACACACACACACACACACGCACACCGATATAGAGTATATAAGTAAATTTAATAAATGTTCAATACTGTATCTAATTCCAAGTTAAGTTAAGTTTGTGTTGTTTTCAAATTATTACACCTTTAACTGCGGTACTACATAAACCTTTGAGTGTATATTGCAATTAGAATTACTACGTTTTGTAACTATTTTACTATTAGCTTTTATTGTGAGGTGCTAATTTTTTAATTTTTTGTCTTCTAAATAACGTTAATCATTCTATTCGTGGTAACAAAGTCACGTCTTTATATTTTTTTTTTGGTTTTATTGATTATTCAAGTTTACGTGAAATTTAGTTCTTAGGTTTTGTTTCAAAAAGTTTTTGCGCTCGATTACTATAAAAAGCTTTGTTTATCTATAATTATACTAGTTTAGTACAAGTAATAAGTGTCCTACCCACCCAAATGCTGTCTAATCGTTTCGCTAGAAGCTACGTTATACCTGCCTGATTGTGCTAGGTTAAAGCCTCAATTAAGAATAGTTCTGCGAAATTTATTCGTTGTTGTATACTTACCGAAAATTCAGTTAGTATTCTATTTTCCTGTATTCGACATGAAACTATTACGTTTAGCCATTTCCAAGTTTTCGGGATATACTCACAAAATTCTTTATTTCGTATTCACTGCCTAGTACTCAGTGTCAGCTGAATTAACTAATAGACTCGCTCACTTTGTTAGCTAGTTTCTCTGTTTGCAGTTATAATTGTGTTTATATTACATTACTTTTAATTACGAGTGTATATAGCTTGCTCACTTTACTTAAGCATGGATGTTACTATTCACACTGGTCTAACCTGTAAAATTGACTTCAAAATCGTAAAAAGCTTTAAGCTTTCTTAATAAATCCGCTATATACCATTAATAATTCTCAAAAATTTACCATGAATTGATATCACCATTTTACGTTAATCTTTAGTTTTAAAGGATCGAAACTTAGTTGTACAACTTCAAATTGGCCAATCACAAAAAATTCAATACCCAAAGAATATTAACATAATGATGTAATTTTATTAATAAAAGCACAGTACTACTCATCAATTATTACTAAACATTACAAATGGTAATCCTTTACTGCATTTAATTCAAAATGTTTATATACTTATAAAATCAATCAATATGATTAGCATTTGGAGTCACAAATTTCATATGAAAACAATTCTATACCAAATAAAATAAACATAAAATAATGAATATAAAAAACAAGCAAAGTATAATGAGCGAGTCAACTACATCCACAGGCTAATGGGTGCCTTGTTAAAGCACTTGAAATCAAAAATACACACAGAAAGACTATTACTTGGCATTTCTTGAATATCTTTGTTGATCTTAAAGAGAACAACCTTGTTACGTCTCCTTCCATACACATCACAATATAAAACAATCAATATGGTAGATTAAGCACGTCAAATTTTAATTTGCCACAAGTACAAGTAATTTACAGGAAAGAAAAATTCCTTATTTTAATTAAAAATCTAAATTTCATTCTGCATTTTAAGTATTTTGCAACTATGGTCTCATATTATTTCACAGTTTCTGCTTTTGCTTCGTCATCAGACCGATTTCGTACTTCAGTTGAACTTATTTACTTTGATTTTTTCTCAAGCACTGGGCTTCTCTCAGATTCGAACTTGGTACCTTTCATTTACAAGTCTGATACCTTTACCGCAGAGCCACTGAGTAATACAATATTCTTTTTCCGGCTTTGATCCCACGTTGATTCTCCTCCTCTCTGGTATCGACGACGTTTCGGTAGAATCACATTTGCCATTATCAAGTCTCTAGTAATTTTGCTCTGTTCAGTGTAATACGAATAGAACTACTGCCCTCTTTCGTATTTGTTTTTCTTTTTATACTCTCAACTTTCACTTTCTCTTTCGGTGCTTTTCTTTAGGTGTTTTCTCTTATTATTTCCTGCGGTTTTTCCGATATTGAGTTCTTACGTAAAATCGGTTTCCAAACTTCTGGTAGTCCTTGCCTGTCGTCTCTGGCCTGATGTTGATGATTAATACACATCAATCAGATTTCCGAATAAGGCTGGATTTATGCACATTGTACGAGGATAAAGAAAATGATGTTTCCATCATCTAAGTTTAACACATCCTGTAGTGAAATGAATTATGTTACAATTAACATTTAAACGAAAACATAACGAGCGAACGGTTAAAAAGGACAATGATAAGCCAATTCTTTAATATCGGCTAAAACATCATTAATGTACTTTTGTGCTGGTTAGCGCCCATCTTCAATAAAAACCTGCTCGTTACGAGCTTTCATTGATATTCCTACCGATACCATTAGCGATCCTCCTCTATGAGAAAGACGGGAGCTAAAAGTACATTCCATACATCTTTCACCCGCTAGCCTCCAAATGAGGCAACAGGTAAACATAATGTTTTGTTACTGGCCATCATTCCACTTAAGATGTTAACGAGAAAATTTCAATCTTGCCACCCGGTGACGTCTAAGCAACTTTGGACCACTAGCTGGTCTGCAAGCCTTTAAACCCAGCTTCGCTTAACCGATGACGTCCCGTCCACTTACTTACTTCTGTGCACCGAACTTCACGAAGTTGATATTTGGTCCCATCTGATGTTAAGTGTCGATTTATTAAGGCAGTCAAAACAATAAACCTGTTGTCATCACCGGAAGTCCTATGTTTTCGACCACTGTCAGACCGTTTATTGCTGCCAGTTTCCTTAAATCGTTGCTCGATTCTCCGTATAGTAGAATGACTGACATTTAATCTTCTCGTGACATATTGATAATTTCGCTCCTTATCTAAAATGCTACGCTTTAGCACAGTTTTCACTATTTATAAACATTTTGAGAATGAATAAAGAACTCAAACTGTCAGCACGATAATAAAAGAGCTGCCAAACAGTAAATAGGGTGAAGTAATCTTTACCTCTTAGCAACAGTATTTAGTTTTCATGGCACTTTTAATGCAAAGAAAGAAAACGCAATGTAGGGAATGAACCCAACTTGCATATACGATAGTTTTGATTGACATCCGAAAGCTGTATTTCACTACAGAGTGTCTTAAACTCAGATGATAAATCAGTCCTTCTTAGTAGTAAGCCTGATGACGAAAGCAGAGTCCGCTTCCGAAACGTCGCGCTATAAAAAAATGTGGAAATAGGGCAATCAACTCAACTTAATTTCACTATAAACATTAACTTAAAATTAATACTTACAACTGCACATTGATGTTTGTTTCATAATCAAGATTAGCAAACGTACACAGAAATAAACAAAAAATCTTTTTAGAGCCTTCAACGCGTGATAATAATTCATAATGGTTTAATACAATATTCTACATCAATTTCTAAAATTATCTAAATTTAACTTAGAAGGTAACTTATTTCTTTACGTTAACACGATAGGTGCTAACAAAATAGCAATACGCCACGGCGAAACACGCTAACCAAGACTTCATATCTCAAACAAACCGGCAAAGTTAAACATGCGCACTTTGTACAACTATTAATAAAATACTGAGCCTCAAACGATACAAAAACGTTTTTGGATTCGTAAGTGTACCAACATACGCAATATACAAAACACTAACTTGCTTGTCACTCGAGACTATATCTTATTCAACCGATGCTCCAGTTCACCCCACTGGTAAAGTTATTGTACTACATCTTTACGCACACAAGATTAGATGTTAACTATAACTAACACGTAAAGTGCCGTGGTGGGTTAACGTGGTCCATCCAATTATTGAAAAAAAAATGGTCACTGTGGCCGTGGTGGATAAAGTGTTCCACCAAGCATGTTTTCAGTTCTGGCCACGGTAGTCAACAGTTATCCACCAGATGATTCTGGAAAAGATCAACTCTTCCTCATACGTTATGAAACCAATTCATTTTCGGTACAAGCTCTTGGAATCGATCATCAGTAGGCTTGATCTCAATAAGGCGACTGGCCCAGACGGTATCCCAGCTATTATCTTAAAGAAATGTTCCCCCGAACTAGTACCAGTCCTATCTAAGCTCTATACGATCTCTATATCTTCTGGGGAATACCCTTCATCGTGGAAGTTAGCAAATGTTCAACCTATTCCCAAAAAAGGTGATAAGACCGATCCCTCAAATTACAGACCAATTGCCATCACTTCCATTTTGTCTAAAATCATGGAAAAAGCCATCAATCAGCAACTGCTCACGTTCCTTGAAGCTAATAAACTCCTCAGTGACCACCAATATGGGTTTGGGCAAAGTCGTTCAACAGGCGATCTTTTTTCATATGTGACCCAAGTTTGGAACAATACAGTAGAGCAGTCCGGTGAAAGAGTTGTAGTCGCTTTAGATATCTCAAAGGCATTTGACCAAGTTTGGCATAAGTGTTTACTTGCCAAACTCACCTCGTTTGGGTTAAATGATACGCTCATCAATTGGGTTTCTAGTTTCCTTGATAAAAGACGAATACGTGTCGTAGTTTATGGCTTTTTTCAAAGAAGTTAGCATTAACGCGGGCGTACCACAGGGATCCGTTATAGCGCTACACTTTTCTGCTGTACATAAACGACCTTATTTCTTCAACAACTAACCCCATCCATTGCTTTGCTGACGATAGCACTCTTCACTGTAGTTCATCTCAATCTACTCATAGTGATAATCCACCTTCTATGTCAAATCAAGAAATTAAAGCTGAAATGGCAAATTCAATCAACAAAGACATTCAACGTATTCTCGAATGGGGAAGCAATAATCTAGTTAAATTTAATGCTAACAAAACTCAGTGTTGCCTTATGTCCGCCAAAAAAGATCGATCATTTCCTGTTGTAAGTATGATTGGCTGAGTTCTTAAGTTTTCAGACTCTATTACCCTGTTGGGTATGACTGTATCTTCAAATCTCTCATGGATTGACCATCTTCTGTCAGCTACCAAAACAGCTGTTCGTAAAATAGGCTTTTTGTACAGATCTAAGCAGTACTTTACCTCTCGACAACTCCTTCTGCTGTATAAGGCCCAAATTCGGCCTCATCTGGAATATAATTCTCACCTCTGTGTTAGTGCTCCCCAATACGCTCTCGATATCGTTGATCGTATTCAAAAGAGCGATTAGCTTATAAATGACCCGTTCTTAACTTCTCACATACAGTCCCTTGAGCATAGAAGGATGGTTTCAGTTCTTTCTTTGTATTATCGTTATTACAACAGCTATTGTGCTGGTGAATTACATTCTTTGTTACTATCTCCGGCTATCTTTGCGAGAAACACCCGGTGCGCTCATTCACATCATCAGTATGCAGTACAAATCTCCACTTGTCGTACCAAACGGGCGCAATCCACATTTTTCTACACGGCTTCTAAACTCTGGAATGATCTCCCTAGTTCTTGTTTTCCTCTCACTTATGATATGAGAAAATTTAAGGTAGCTATTCATAGGCATCTATTGGCAATTCATTATCCCTCTATCCATCCTCCTAAGTGTTCCTGAGTGCTTTAGCACGATAGGCCTTATTTAGCCTGTTCAGGTCCACAATCATAAAAAAAAAGACCGCTTTAAATTATATTAGGATGTGTTTAGTATATTTTCAGCAGTTTTTTCTTACACTTGGTTTTTGAATTGGTGGTCAACGGTGTCCACCACAGCGAAAAAAAAAATGCATTCTTTTTTTTAGATTATTATTGCTTATTACAATATAAACGACATCTTATATATCATAGCAGTTAATTTTTCACTTTTGCAGAATGGGTGCCAAAAAAACAATCTAAGCAGAGATGTTTTTCACATTCATCGCATCGATATTTTGCCTTTTTTGTTTTATTTTTGGCAATTTTTCGTCTCATCTTTTGAACATCTTTTTGGTAACAAATTTAGAACATAATTGCGTTTTTTCCGCTTCATATACCCGATGATCCTGGCTATTTGTATTAGGCAGATTGCGCGGAAATTCCTTATGACCTATTAGACCTTCAAAAAAATATAATTTACTTTCTGGAAACGGAGAGAGAATTAGATTCTTACCTTTTATAACTTCTTCGCGGAATTTTGTAATTGACATTTTGTCTTGGGTAACATGTTGATGAAGCCCATAAGAATTGACAATCCCTGCACCAATAACCAACTCAATTGCAAGCTTCCGGTACTAGTTTACCCCGCGTCTAAGCGAAGAATTGTAAGCCTTCATTTGATCTAAATAATCAAACTATATACAAAAATAATTTAAGGGAGAAGTAGTATAGCTATAGGGCTCCTGGGCCACTTTTCTACGAGTATTTCTGCTCAAGGTCATCACATTGCCTACGTCCAAGTACACGGTTTATCAAGGTCATCATCTTCAAGGTCACCTCGGCCACGTGACAGGTAACCCCGCCTCTTCAAGGTCATGCTTGCACGAGTCCTTCAAGGTCAGTAGAAAAGTTACTAGATTGTTGATTGTCCTGAAGGTCATTGCCCTAGTCTCAAGCAAGTCTATGCATGTTTCAAGGCCACGCCCTATTCTGAGAAATCAGGAACAAAGGAGGCCCATTGTTTAAAGTCTATGCTTTCAAGGCCACATGAGAGAACAAAGACGATCTATTGTTTTGGCTGAGTCATAGCTTCTGAAATTCTAGGAAATCAAGAACAAAGACGATGCATTGTTCAAGCCGACGGTTCAAAGTCTATGCTTTCAAGGCCACATGAAAGAACAAAGACTATCTATTGTTCCGTTATTCTAAAAATAGATTGTTATCTCAATTCTAGGAAATTAATAACAAAGGCGATGCATTGTCAACGCTTCAAAGTCTATGTTTACAAGGCCACATGAGAGAACAAAGACGATTCATTGTTTTGTAGGTTATCGTACACATCAGCTGTATCCTCAAAGTCATTGCCCTCAGTCTCAAGCAAGTCTATGCATGTTTCAATGCCACGCCTCCCAGTGCCCTCAAGTGGTCTAAACAGGTGGCCGTTCCTAAACAGGTAGCCGTTTCCTAAAACAGGTAGCCGTTTCCTATAAACAGGTAGCCGTTTCCTAAACAGTCCGTTTCAAAACAGATAGCTGTTTCGCAACCGTTTGCCCATACGAGAATGCGATCTATTGTTCAGGTCGAGTTAATACATCTCAATTCTAGGAAATCAAGAACAAAGACGATGCATTGTTCAAGCCGACGGTTCAAAGTCTATGCTTACAATTTTCAAGGCACATGAGAGAACAAAGACGATTCATTGTTCTGGTTGAGTTATAAAAATAGATTGTTATCTAAATACATCTCAATTCTAGGAAATCAAGAACAAAGGCGGTACATTGTCAACGCTTCAAAGTCTATGTTTATCATTTTCAAGGCCACATGAGAGAACAAAGACGATTCATTGTTCTGGTTGATTTATAAAAATAGATTCTAAATACACCTCTTTCAAGAACAAAGGTGATCCATTGTCAACGCTTCAAAGTCTATGCTTACAATTTTCAAGGTGAGAGAACAAAGACGATTCATTGCTGAGTCGTAGCTTCTGAAAAGGTGATCCGAACTTATCCGACCTTACCCGAACTTATCTCTATATAAGTAGATAAAGAACAGTCCCACGTCAGTCGATACATTACAATCGTCACAACAACAAATTACCTAAAGTAAAAAGCAACTATTATTACTTAATCACCAGTGTGTGCATCATATTTTTACAATCGTGACTAGAAGTTTTATTGTAAACCGGAGAGCAATTTGTTAAACGTAAAGAGTAACTATTATTGCTTAATCCGTTTGTGCATCATATTTTTACAATCGTGACTAGAACCGTTGTGAAGAACAATTTGTTAAAAGTTCATTGTTACGTGTGTGCTTCATATTGCTAGCTATGAGTACGCCAAGTAGTAGTGAGATGGTTAATTTAACAAAGCGCATTGTTCCCTTATTGAAAACAAAAAAGGAATTTGCCAGGCACATCCGTATAGTTAACACCAATATCAAGCTATTGCAAGATATAGTTAAACATAAAATTTATTATGAGACCAACGAAAGCTTGCTTAAGCTTGAGTGCAATTTAGCATTGCTCAAGTGCTATCTGGTTAAATTGAGACGGTTAAAGAACGCTTCAGGGAAAGTTGGTAGTGGAATTGTCAATAAAAAAGGTATGCATGAGTTACGTTGGTACCCCCTAGACTCATGTTTCAATGGTAGGTTGCTAACAGGAATTATAATCAATATGTCAAACATTAAGGACCCTTTGATATTTTTACTAAACACATATAATAGTTTTGCACGTAAGGTGAAATTAATGTTAAGGCAATCTATGCTAAAGGTAAATGTGGTCTTAGGCTGTAATTTCATGCAACCCCAAAATCATAGTATTGAGTTGAAGACTTTTGCCACAAAAAATTGCGTTATTAATATTTCAACCAATATACGTGTCTGGTACAATGAAAACGTGTATGATAAGGTACGGATAAAATTAGAGAAGTTTTCCGAAAGGGATTCCGGTTGGGCAGTACATGAAGTCTTACATTTAAAAGTGAATATTAATTGCTATGTCCCATTTAGAGGCGGTGATTCAACCTATGTTAAAGTTCCACACTTCATAGAAGTAAAGCATGCTGTTGTTAATGTTAAAAATAACGATGAGTATTGCTTCCTGTGGTCCGTTGTTTCGGCATTATATCCCGTTTCACAGCATTCATATCGGACTTCTAGTTATCCTCATTTTAGAGATGTTTTGAAGTATGATTCAATTCACTTCCCCATTCAGCTGGATGATGTAAAAAAAATTGAGAAACTAAACAACCTCGCAATTAATTTGTACTGCATAAATGGTAAAAAAGTTGTACTCTTTGTATTGAGTAATCAGCAAAGCGATAAAGAACCCATAAATCTTTTAATACTTTCTGATCAGGCCGCGGATAACACTGCATACCATTTCACATGGATTAAAAATATGTCAGCTTTATTTTCAAAACAGATATCGAATTATAAGGGCAAGAAATTTATTTGTTACCGATGCTTGAACAATTTTCTTCAGATCGCCTTCTACAAAACATACCACTCACTGTCAGCAACTTAATCAATGCTCTACTAGGCTGCCTACCGAAGCGGAAATGAATTTACAGTTCAAAATTTCGCATTCCAAGAAAAGGTGCCATTTGTCATTTATGCCGATTTAGAAAGTATTTTAGAGAAGTGTGCAAATGGTATCGAAGGTAATACTCTATTTCACTCCAAACACACACCTTTCAGCATTGCCTACTATTTGAAGTGTTCATATGATGATTCTTTATCTCGATTTAGTCTTTATAGAGGAAAGGATTGCATTCAATGGTTTGTTAACGAGCTTCAAAATATTGCACATTGGGCTACCGAAATAATCAATCAAATTATTCCAATGGGTACTTTAAATCTCAGTCAGGTTGAGCAATTTGAAAGCGCCACGATTTGTCACATTTGTCGGAATGCAAGCAGTTCAGAAAGCTGTTAAAGGAAACTTTAACGCTTATCTAGTGTTGGAGGACAAACTACATCAACTTAAAGAAATTGTGGACCATGTCCAAATTACAACTCGTCAATGAATCGCACAAACCCGCAAGAAAGATCATGGATCAATAAAGACGATTTAGTTTTATAATATAGTTATAGGGATTGTTTGTAACTTTCAGATGAATTAAAACCACATAAAAAATTATAATTGTATTTTTTTTTTTAATATTACATCATCTTATATAGTAAACCTAAAGTATTTCTATAATCGTTTAAATTACTGGATTGCCACATTCCAGAATCTGGTCCACATGTCCATCCCAAGCAGGAATTTGTTTCACCTTTCTAAATGTTATCCAAAATCCAATTTTGTGGTGCTCCTCATTTTCCCATGGTTGAAACTTATATGTAATGTTTTGTTCTAATAATAGGTACTTGTAATTAGCATGTGCTGCTGTCTCGATACATTTATAAACAATATATTGTACGCTAACATTTGTACACACACAATGAATCACCCCATAATAACTTGTATATGTACATTTTAAGGTAAATTCATGTCATCTAAAATTCTATCTATATCATTAAAGGTTAACGAACCTTTATCGGTACACAATTTCGTAAAACTTTTAACAGTATTGTCTAAGCTAATTTTTCTATCAAATAATGTATTAATAATTACTTCATTTGCACACTTTGAGTTTACACCAGATAAAACACTCATCCAGAATATGTTGCAATATATTCAATATAAATGTATAGCTTTCTGGGGAGGGCAAAGAACGCTTCAGGTACTTTCTGTAGATTTGATCACTACTGCAGTTCTTCCTGCTCATTGTTTACTGAAAGTTGTACCCCAGGGTCTAGTATCAGTGAAATCAAAATTTACTAAGCGTTTATCGTCATAAGATTGAGTATGACTTTATTTTGTTTAATGGTAAACACATCATGTTTCTTTGATCTTATGAGATGTTGATAGCGCCTTATTACGCCACCATCAAACAGAACCTGTTTATAATCATTAATCGTGATCTGCCTCACGCTTGCTTGCGTAGAACCCTTTGATTTTTACAACCTTTTCATCAACCGCGTAAGCATACATTTTCGCGCGAAGTCCTACAAATTCAACCATAATTTCGCCATGATTTTCATCTTTCATTAAGCCGGGGACCTTTTTATTTACTAATGGGAGTCCAAAGATGTTGTCGGGACTATAATCAGATGTATCGAATTTATCAATGTCCTCTTTAATACATTCATAGATATCAGGAACCGAAAAGGCGTATATGAGACTATCCGTATCCGTGTACAAGAGCTTAGCATTATTATGGAACTTGGGTACCGTGTAACCGTAATGAAAATTATATAAAAAAGTTTTTGAAACGTCTAAAACACTGAATCCTGCATATATAGGTTTATTGAAATATACTTCAAGCTTATTCATTTGAATGATAAGCATATCATTGTCAAATATTGCACAACTATGAAAATTTGGTTTTGATATGTAAGCACGAGCACCATAGCGATCCTCCCATTTCGTTACTAACCGTATGTCCTTATGTTTACGTACATTTTCCATCAGCTTCCCGAAAACACTATTAATCATTAATTTATAGAAATTTTTATCGAATTCATTTTGAGATTGCTGACGCATGGTTGTATTTAAATCTATATATTTTTTAACCACGGGACTGTTTAAAACGTAATATACGGTGTACTTTTACCAACTTCAATCCATATTTTAAATATACTTTTAAATTTCTGTAATGAATTACATAATTACGTTTTGGATACAGGGTAAGCAGTAATTTTTCATTTTGGAATCAGGCGTGGGTGGAACCATATGTTCGGGTGCCAGCGGTAGATCACTGTGACTCTCATGTAATTCTATAGGATAGTCTAAATCACACTCGACTATATAACCAATTTCCGAATCATCAGGATGGTTTATTAAATCTAAACTTTCAAAATTAGCTTCATCAACAAAAGAAAAATCGCCAAATGGTAGAAATTCTGACATGGCGGCTCCATATAAATTATTCACGTCGTAGTACATTAAATACACACTTTCAGAGGTGGATCAAATTTTTCCCCATGTACTTATTGTTAGCTTTAGCATACCGATTTGAACATTGAGCTACACCACCTCTAATCCCTCTTTCAATAAACATTAACATATCAATGTCTGTAAATAATTCTAACTTTACTTGTGTAATTTTAAGCATAGCATCGAATGCTAAACCGGGAGCTGTATAATAGTGTAGAGGATCAAGGTCGTAAGTACTTAAACAAGTTTGCCGAAAGTTCTCGAAAATATCTGCTAAAAGTAGAACGTCTGTTTTAAATACAAATCTGAGTACTCCCTAACGATTTAATACTAAATTTGTTCCAAACGTTAACCGCATGCGCAAAACTCTCATCACTGATTCCCTCATTATTAAGATGACTAAAAATGCTTCTTTAGGAGGAGCGTGGTCTCGTTTAATTTATCCCACGTATCAATATACTCATAAGGAAACACACCTTTGCGAACTACTAGAGAAAATTCCTCCTCATTGTTGCAACTAGCGCGGGAAATAATTTTTTTACTATCCTCCAAATAATCTGACAACTTTTCAATACTACTCATAAATCTGAAAGAGTCAATAAATCTAAACTTAATTTTGGTGCCTTCCATTACCTTTGTTTCTTTGTTTATGGGTAGCAGTGAAATCAAACCGGGAACACTAGCCAATTCTCTAATGATGAAATGAGAATCATAACCTGATAAATTATGGAACACAACTGGCAGAATGTGGGAGTCTGTATAGTTTAGGTTACATGCCTGGTGCGCTGCCCCCCGAAATGCTCCTGTAAGATGATTATGGTCTCTAACTTTTATATCAGAATTAGTAAATGGTTTCCGACAAATGTGACAAATCGTGGCGCTTTCAAATTGCTCAACCTGACTGAGACTTAAAGTACCCATTGGAATAATTTGATTGATTATTTCGGTAGCCCAATGTGCAATATTTTGAAGCTCGTTAACAAACCATTGAATGCAATCCTTTCCTCTATAAAGACTAAATCGAGATAAAGAATCATCATATGAACACTTCAAATAGTAAGCAATGCTGAAAGGTGTGTGTTTGGAGTGAAATAGAGTATTACCTTCGATACCATTGGCACACTTCTCTAAAATACTTTCTAAATCGGCATAAATGACAAATGGCACCTTTTCTTGAAATGCAAAATTTTTGAACTGTAAATTCATTTCCGCTTCGGTAGGCAGCCTAGTAGAGCATTGATTAAGTTGCTGACAGTGAGTGGTATGTTTTTGTAGAAGGCGATCTGAAGAAAAATGGTTCAAGCATCGGTAACAAATAAATTTCTTGCCCTTATAATTCGATATCTGTTTTGAAAATAAAGCTGACATATTTTTAATCCATGTGAAATGGTATACAGTGTTATCCGCGGCCTGATCAGAAAGTATTAAAAGATTTATGGGTTCTTTATCGCTTTGCTGATTACTCAATACAAAGGGTACAACTTTTTTACCATTTATGCAGTACAAATTAATTGCCAGGTTGTTTAGTTTCTCAAATTTTTTTACATCATCCAGCTGAATGGGGAAGTGAATTGAATCATACTTCAAAACATCTCTAAAATGAGGATAACTAGAAGTCCGATATGAATGCTGTGCCCACAGGAAGCAATACTCATCGTTATTTTTAACATTAACAACAGCATGCTTTACTTCTATGAAGTGTGGAACTTTAACATAGGTTGAATCACCGCCTCTAAATGGGACATAGCAATTAATATTCACTTTTAAATGTAAGACTTCATGTACTGCCCAACCGGAATCCCTTTCGGAAAACTCCTCTAATTTTATCCGTACCTTATCATACACGTTTTCATTGTACCAGACACGTATATTGGTTGAAATATTAATAACGCAATTTTTTGTGGCAAAAGTCTTCAACTCAATACTATGATTTTGGGGTTGCATGAAATTACAGCCTAAGACCACATTTACCTTTAGCATAGATTGCCTTAACATTAATTTCACCTTACGTGCAAAACTATTATATGTGTTTAGTAAAAATATCAAAGGGTCCTTAATGTTTGACATATTGATTATAATTCCTGTTAGCAACCTACCATTGAAACATGAGTCTAGGGGGTACCAACGTAATTTATGCATACCTTTTTTATTGACAATTCCACTACCAACTTTCTGAAGCGTTCTTTAACCGTCTCAATCTAACCAGATAGCACTTGAGCAATGCTAAATTGCTCTCAAGCTTAAGCAAGCTTTCATTGGTCTCATAATAAATTTTATGTTTAATTATATCTTGCAATAGCTTGATATTGGTGTTAACTATACGGATGTGCCTGGCAAATTCCTTTTTTGTTTTCAATAAGGGAACAATGCGCTTTGTTAAATTAACCATCTCACTACTACTTGGCATACTCATAGCTAGCAATATGAAGCACACACGTAACAATGAACTTTTAACAAATTGCTCTTCACAACGGTTCTAGTCACGATTGTAAAAATATGATGCACAAACGGATTAAGCAATAATAGTTACCCTTTACGTTTAACAAATTGCTCTCCGGTTTACAATAAAACTTCTAGTCACGATTGTAAAAATATGATGCACACACTGGTGATTAAGTAATAATAGTTGCTTTTTACTTTAGGTAATTTGTTGTTGTGACGATTGTAATGTATCGACTGACGTGGGACTGTTCTTTATCTACTTATATAGAGATAAGTTCGGGTAAGGTCGGATAAGTTCGGATCACCTTTTCAGAAGCTACGACTCAGCAATGAATCGTCTTTGTTCTCTCACCTTGAAAATTGTAAGCATAGACTTTGAAGCGTTGACAATGGATCACCTTTGTTCTTGAAAGAGGTGTATTTAGAATCTATTTTTATAAATCAACCAGAACAATGGATCGTGTTTGTTCATTTCTCAAAGGTGTGACCTTGAAAATTGTAAGCATAGACTTTGAACCGTCGACAATGCATCGTCTTTGTTCTTGATTTCTCAGAATTTTAGAAGCTATGACTCATCCATAACAATAGATCGTCTTTGTTCCCTCATGTGGCCTTGAAAATTGTAAGCATAGACTTTGAACCGTTGACAATGAGCCCTCTTTGTTCTTGATTTTTCTCAGAATTGAGACGTAGATAATAATCTATTTTTATATCTCGAGCTGAACAACAGATCGTCTTTGTTCTCTCGTGTGACCTAGAAAATTGTAAGCATAGACTTTGAACCGTTGACAATGAGCCCTCTTTGTTCTTGATTTCTCAGAATTGAGACGTAGATAATAATCTATTTTTATATCTCGAGCTGAACAACAGATCGTCTTTGTTCTCTCGTGTGACCTAGAAAATTGTAAGCATAGACTTTGAAGCGTTGGAAATGGATCCCCTTTATTGTTGATTTCTCAGAATCGAAGTGTATTTAGATAACAATCTATTTTTTTTTTTTATAAATCAACCAGAACAATGAATCGTCTTTGTTTTCTCATGTGGTCTTGAAAATGATAAACATAGACTTTGAAGCGTTGACAATGTACCGCCTTTGTTCTTGATTTCCTAGAATTGAGATGTATTTAGATAACAATCTATTTTTATAACTCAACCAGAACAACGAATCGTCTTTGTTCTCTCATGTGGCCTTGAAAATTGTAAGCATAGACTTTGAACCGCCGGCTTGAACAATGCATCGTCTTTGTTCTTGATTTCTAGAATTGAGATGTATTAACTCGACCTGAACAATAGATCGCATTCTCGTATGGAAAGTTGCGAAACAGCTATCTGTTTTGAAACGGACTGCTTTAGAAACGGCTACCTGTTTATAGGAAACGGCTACTGTTTTAGGAAACGGCTACCTGTTTAGGAACGGCCACCTGTTTAGATCACTTGAGCACTGAGGCGTGGCTTTGAAACATGCATAGACATGCTTGAGACTGAGGGCAATGACTTTGAGGATACAGCCGATGTGTACGATAACCTACAAAACAATGAATCGTCTTTGTTCTCTCATGTGGCCTTGTAAACATAGACTTTGAAGCGTTGACAATGCATCGTCTTTGTTCTTGCTTTCCTAGAATTGAGATAACAATCTATTTCTAACTGAACAATGGATCGTTTTTGTTCATTTCTCATGTGACCTTGTAAGAATAGACTTTGAATCGTCGACAATGCATCGCCTTTGTTATTGATTTCCTAGAATTGAGATAACAATCTATTTTTAGAATAACGGAACAATAAATAGTCCTTGTTCTTTCATGTGGCCTTGAAAGCATAGACTTTGAACCGTCGGCTTGAACAATGCATCGTCTTTGTTCTTGATTTCCTAGAATTTCAGAAGCTATGACTCAGCCAAAACAATAGATCGTCTTTGTTCTCTCATGTGGCCTTGAAAGCATAGACTTTTAACAATGGGCCTCCTTTGTTCCTGATTTCTCAGAATAGGGCGTGGCCTTGAAACATGCATAGACTTGCTTGAGACCGAGGGCAATGACCTTCAGGACAATAAACAATCTAGTAACTTTTCTACTGACCTTGAAGGACTCGTGCAAGCATGACCTTGAAGAGGCGGGGTTACCTACCACGTGGCCGAGGCGACCTTGAAGATGATGACCTTGATAAACCGTGTACTTGGACGTAGGAAATGCGATGACCTTGAGCAGAAACACTCGTAGAAAAAGTATAGTAGAAAAGTGGCCCAGGAGCCCTATAGCTATACTACTGGGAGAAAATAATATCTTACCAGATAAATCAATGTAACTTTTGTGTTTATTGTATTCAATAACTGATTTTGGCTTCATTATATCGCCCGTTCGCTTATGTACTACCACCATTTCCGGAATATACTTTGTATTCAGCATTGTTACATCACGTTTATCCTTCTATTTCTCCACAAATATGCCGGTATTGCTTTCTTCTGAAACGACTTCACCTTTCTTCAGTTTATTATTTATTACATTCTTGGGATTATTTTTCCTGTTGTTGCGTAGAGTACCTACTATATATGTTGGGTTGTCCAACAGCATATGTGCTAGCTGTACAGAAGTGTAATAATTGTCAACACACATTGTTCTACCCTTGCCCAACACGTCTTTAGTCAGGTCTATAACAACTTTTGTTGGAACAGTTTGATCGTCATTATCATTATTTTCTTGTCCGTAATATACCTTCAAGTCGTATAAATACCAACCATCCAAACACAATTTAAACAATTTGATGCCAAACTTATGACGTTTGTTACTTATGTATTGTTTAAATTTTAGACACTTTGAAATACTTTTCGTCAATACATAAGAATTCTGATGGTACAATTGGCAACTGAAAGCTTTTTCTCAACATCGATATTAGTGGATTTATTTTGTACAACCTATGGTCGTTATCTCCAGCAGTTTCATTGTTGGCAAAATGCCAGCTCTTCAAGAGCAGCTGAAACCGGTTTCTCGACATCACCTGGGAAAGTTCAGTTCTATAAATGAAGTTTTTTGACCAATGTGAAGAAATAGATGGAAGATTTACAAGCCCCATCCACATTAGAACGCCAACAAAATCTTCCATTTCTTCCCTTTTTGTACTTCTCCAGTTTTGGATGCGTGATGATCGGCGACCTTCTTTAGTTTTCTCCTGCATCGCATATCTGTTCTGTTATCTGTTCGATTCAACGTCGTCTGAACTAGCCGATTCTGATTCATCTGGTTCAAACTCAGATACGTCTGGAGAAAAATCGGTAGCTGATTCATCCGAAAGTACATCATTCCATAGTTTTTTAATTCTATCTTGTTCTTTTTCAAATGACATTTTATAGTATATATAACAGGGAAATAGCTATTGTTTACTACGCGTAAAACTATTTAATAAGTTAGTCACACACAACCACACTTCCCACTTCGCACAACTAACAATAACTTAGTTATTAGGACGAAGACACACATCAATAACACGATATATCAATCCCAAACAACAGACTAGTCAAAACAGCATCAATCTGCCTGTTTGAGCATTGCCTGGCGAAAATAAAATAACAGGAATCAACCTGTCTGAATGGTGGTCGCGGATTTCCACCACGGCCATATCTACGGTTTGAGTCGTTGTACCGCGGTGGGTCAATGTTGTCCAACAACATTTTTTTCATTTTTCTGACAAAAAAAAGTTAATCGGAAGCAAAGTCGTAATGTTATGTTTAGATATACTATTATAAATACTTTAAGTTGAAAAAAATTATTGACAAATTGGGACAGAATTTTTTCTATTTCATGATGGCACTTTACGTGCTAAACACGAATGCAGTAATGGCTCCTCTGCCATGATCTTCCAAACTTGTTAATTATTTAATCAATCAAAACGTTTTATTTAATAAAATGAGACAAACTTTCATTTATAACTTAAGAAAAACCTTTGAATCAAATCGATCACTTCATATATGCCAACCTTTGTTATAACAAAATTTAAGCATCAGACTAGGTTCTACGGTAATTAAGATAATGAAACAAAAAGACCACTCAAGTTTTATCATAACTTCGCTGATTAACCACATTTCACACCATGATTTTTAATATTATTTCTCACAGTCCAACCTTTATAAAAAAGGGAAACTTAACGCTCAAGATTTAGTTCTGCCGACTGACAAACGTCAGAAATTATATTCGTTGTCGCATACGTCTAATCATATTATATACTGCACCCAGAATATGATTCTGCCTAAAGAGCGGTTCTGGACATTACAAAATATATTTTTTTACAAGCCACCAGAGTAACGAGAGAGGACAGGTCTATTATTTGTAGCTTACATTCTAGCTAAATTGATTTAAATAATGACCGTCTATGCATGAATACTTAACAATAATTTGTCTGCATTCTATTGAAGATGTGACGATATAATCACGTTTCAGTACTCGTACAATGCTATCAGGTCTAACAAGTGTCATGAGCATTGTGTTATAACAAAGTCAATTTGAGACATTTCCCCTTTAATGTTCTAAGAAAGTGTCATGATTAATTACCTTTCCAGCACAGATTGATTTTCATTATTTAAAACTCACCCCTTTATTTCCTCTTTCAATAACAAGCTAAATTTCTTAATTGACTGACAAACCGATAACATTTATTTATGTCTAATTAACAAATTTTTTGAATATTGTTATAGGTATTCGTGCTACGGTCCATTTAGTATTAGTATCTTTAATATTCCAGTCACGAAAAGAAAATGCAAGGGAAAGAAAGTACAAAGCACTAGGTATTATTACAATACCACCCGATGTTTGCTAAAGGGTCACAGAGTTGATAATTAATTCAAGCTCAATTTTATTTATATGTCTAAAAATAACTGCAACGGTTGCGTGACCGTTTACAATTTTCTACATATTACCGTAATCAATAATAGAGAATGAACTACAGAAGTGAACTTTTGTCATTTTCAATACTTGATTTGAGGGATAGATTTTCATAGAAATTTTTTTAGCTGAAGTATCAAATTTTTATATGCACTTCAAGGCATTCAGATTCTAGATTAACCGCAAGTTTTAATTAAACGTTCGTATTTTGCTACACGTACCAAACAAAAAAGTTTTTGTTTAAACTCAAGAACGGTTTGCCTTAGGTTAGAGTAAATTTTATTTACTTTCATGAAATGTAAAATTTCACCATTACACGTATTGAAATACTTCTCTTTTTTTGTTTTTATATGGTGTATTTGTATATTTAAGTTATACACCCTAAACGTTTCGATAACACTTACAGTAATACTATCTTTCAAAATTGTTTTAACATGAGTAGAACCCGGGCACCTTCCGCCATCTTGGATATTGACATCACAAGGCCGGCCACGTGGGAGACCGTATTTTTCTCCCTAATTTTTGTGGTTTCTTTTCGGAGGCCTTTTTCAGCCCTTGATGGAATTTTCAACCCTTTTTGTTGTACTAAGAGCCTTTTTGACAGCCATGCCTTTTTTGTACTTGCTCACGTAGTGTATTTAGGGTTTGGTCTTGGGGTTGGTCTTGAGCTTGGGGTTGGTCCAGGCGTTGGTCTTGGATTTGGGGCTAGGGCTGGGTGACGGCTTCTTTTCTGGGGTTGCAACCTAATTAAGGTCCTTTTGGTAATATTAAGAGCAGTACAATCCCTGGAGGTTAGGCAATTGCACGTGTTCTGATTGAAAAAGATTTTTATTTAAGCTGCGTTTATTAATATGTAATGGGACCCATTTTTATTGTATCAAATGAGATTGCATAATTGTATTTCTTTTAATTCCTATCTACAGATTGTGATCTTTCACCTATACGAAAATTTATTCATTCACAGTAATCAGAATATTGTTTTTCTAAACGAATATTAAAATTGGATGCTTACCTTTGAAATATCTTTAATCACCATCCTCTCGTTAAAATTGTTGTATATACACAGGTCCACGGTATCCAAACACTTACTATTTTTGAAAAAGATATGTTGTCCGCTGTAATTAAATCTGTGCAACTAAATAAATAAATAAAGGTTATAACTACCGTTTTCTGTTGCACGTATAGGCACACTAATACCACTTTCTATGTTTTGACCTATGCTTAATTGGTATAAAACTGGTTATCGAGTAAAAGTAATTTTTGGAATGTAAATAAAATATTATATGATATACATACACACAAAATTGTTTTATAGAAAACGAATTCATTATAAAATCCTCATTAAAATATAACGTAGAGTTAATTACAGTTGGTGTAATTATATAATACCAATATTGAGTAGCATACTTTGTTTAACAATAAATGCTGAAAATCATAAATTTTTATAAAACGATTAAAAGAACGAAAAAACAGTAGGTATTACGTAACGCTTAATTAAAATCAAAATAATAAAATCTCTTTTTTATTTATCATACTAGAATAGTAGAAAAACAAAAATTGTACAATAATTTGATTATCTCGTCATTTAAGATTAAAGATACAGTGAATCAAACATGGGTAAATTATGTAATGTAAAATATAGAAATATTAACGTATAAAGTCCACACACATTCGAATGGTAACATTGCAGAGTCGTCTTGTTATAATAGAACCATCTAGAATTTTTCTCTAGGAAGCGTAAATGATACCCTTGCGGTGCTCGTCCAAAGGAATCAAAACATTCCCCGTTACCATTCTCGTCAATATAGATAGCAGTGCAATGCTGACCTGGTTTGTTTGCAAGATCGGTGTTTACGATAATTGCACTCGGTCTAAGTGAGTGCCTCGGTAGTTGATTAGAAGCACATACAAGCCGAAACACATTATTATTGTGGCTGGAGATCGATTTCAACCATCTCAACACTTGTGCCGCATACATCTTTGAAATTGGTATGCACCCAGTCTTGCAATAGTAAGGCGTTTTCCAGTGCACACATAACCCCAAGGATGTTATGGTTTAAACAACTATATGCTTTGGCTTCCTCTTTCAATTGTTTAATCGATGGACAACCAGTCTCGTCCAGGTTTACTACCGGTTTGTTAAGAAACCTTAAAAACTGCTGTTTTTCACTGCCCTTAACGTGAATTTTATTAAATGGTCGCAACACTTTCATCAGCTCCTCACGGAAATTGTTGTAGTGTACATAACCTGACCACCATTTCAGGCCGTGATAATTATCCTCCAAAAACTTTATCTATTGTGACATGGATCTTGATACAAAGTAACCTTGAGGTGGTTTTATCAGCATCAGCGATAAACGACCATGATCTGTAACCACGGCAATTTCTTTCGGTATGAATTCGTTGTTAACACCTCTAAACCCTTGTACGTCAAAGTATGCGTCCATCTTCTTTCACGTGATGCTGCTGGATACTGAAGCTTGAGATCTAGAGTTACTCCTTTTTAACAGCTAAAGTCCACGACGACGTTCCGATGTTTATCGATCTCGATCACGTTATAGAATTCTGCATACACCAAAACAGTTAACAGTTTCAGCGAGCTCTTCACCAAAGCCGATTTCAGCCGAAGCAAGTCGTTTCTAACTAAATTCCAGTGCGTGCTAGCGTTTGCAGACAAGTCAGGTGTTAGGTCGAAGGCCATTAAACAGTATCCGTTGGGGTAATCGCTTCTCGATATATCGTTACCCTCGTTCCAAAAATGAATACCAGTGCCAGAGAATAAGGTGCAGTGCGCCCTTACATATTATATTATATATACATATTAGCTGTAAAGTTCGGCTGTAAGGCCTTCAAAGGAATTTGTTGGCCGTCAATATATAACGACATGTAGTTAATATTGCAGTGATGAAAATTGAACGGATTTGAGGCATAATCACCGTTGAAGGCTTTATTTGCTACAAAGCCTACGATGCATCGTTTAGGTAATTGACCCAGGAAAACATTATCCAATGATTTTCGCTGTATGCCCGCAGGTATAGTTAACACTTTTACGTCGGTCCTTGTAACAGGGTATTTTGCAGCAATTGTTTCTAAAGCTTTAGCGTGTGCAATTAAAATAGTCGGATTGATTCGCATACGTCTCACCAGCAAGGTAGCGTCGATAATTCGCGTCTTGTAAGTTTAAGCGTGAGCCGCCATTAGGCTAAAAGTATCTTGATCGTACAAATTTGGTATTTAGCTCAACACCGCTTATGAGAAACTTTTCTTGATATAACAAATCCGAGTGCACGTGACCAATCATCTCAATCTGAGTGCTGGTCGCCGCAAGTGCTTGACGTTTTGAGAAACCGTTATTTCCGTTTCCCAGTGTATTCATCTGCCCAGCTGTATAATTGTGCCATAAGGTACAACCCAGATATCAACTCTTGGCCTCCTTTCCATAATTTAGCAACGTTTCGATATAAGAGCGCAGGCGTAAGTGTTGTTTGGTTGTGACACCATCTTCTGAGTTAAGTAAATCTCCATTTGTGAGAAAAGCGAATGCATCCAATTGTTTACCGGTGCTACAACATCTGGCTTAAATCTATGTAATCGTTTCCATTTCCGGGTACTATAAACTCTATTGGGGCATCATCACACAGAGCTGATAAGGGTTTGTAAAATATCCATTCACCACTCTCTATACTTGTCTGCGTCGACGGTAAAGCGAACAAATCTAATTCGGACTTGACGCATTCACACGATTGGGTATGTAGAAAAGCCATTATCTTGAAAATATATCGTCGTAAGTAGACGTCTTCTTCTTCTTAGAGAAAAGCTCTCGGTAGAAACTGGTTATTATCGGACAGGCGTACTTTTTTATACCCCGAACTCTCCATCATTTTATCGATTTTCTCATCGGCTTTACGCTTAAGATTTCTACCTGTCTCGTGAAATCTTTCTTGAAACGAATCCTTAATAGGTCGATCCTCTATGACGTCACCAAGAATATTGGCACCCGTTCTGAGAGCTTCTTTCCCGATAGCCTTTGCACCAGATTTAAGTAACGGTGTTATACTTCTAAATATACCACCTAGCCAGTTTCCTATTCCGTGACCACGTTGATATGGTGCGCCTCTGTAGATGGATCCAATGCCGTTACCGGCCTGATTCATATAACATTGTTGATAAAGAGAAACCATTATTGCACTTTCTTAAAGTGTAGGCTTCAGACACGACGTCCCAAACTCGAATGGCATTACTGCACCTGTATCTGTTTTTATATTAATCTCGATGTTTTCAAATTCCCGTGTCAGCACGGGCATGTAGTATGCAGGTGAAAAAACCACATCTTTATGACCTCCGTAAACATAGTTTTCTGAAGTAATATTTATTATACGCATAAGTGGAGATAAAACATCGCCCACAATTTGCGGTTCAACGATATTGCAATAAACAAACATTTGCGTTAGTAATCCTATCCATATACTATCGGGGTGCGGGGGTATTGGTTCCATAGCTATCTTTTGGTACGGCCGATAACCCAGCTGTAAGGCTAAACGTTGTGAGAAGCCGAATAGCGAGAGGGGGGTTTTAAATTTCGTAGTGACGCGCTTAGTTAGATTATGGTATTCGATTATCAGCAATTTACTTATTAGCACATGATTATTTAGTTCACTGGTAATTTCTTCTATGTCGGCATAATGTCCCGAAGCGAAACGTAACACATACCAACCGTCCTCGGTATAAATGGCTTTCTCGTTGTTGTGTTGGAGATGTGATGCAGCCTTTTTAATATCGTCTCTAGCACGTTACCTTCAGGTGCGTAAGTTCTATAATAAATTCAATTGTCTGTCGCACTCACTGCGGCAAAAGAACAAGGGTACTGAATTTCCGATATGCCTACAACCCATGATCCTGTTAATCTTATACGCTTTGGCAGTTGTGTAATAAAACTTGACGTCATGTTTTCGGGAAAATACGTCATGGAACTATTACTCAATAAGGCAAGATAAAACTCCATCTTTATATATTGCTCAACTGCGATGCTAGTACCCAGCTATTAAATTTGTCGCTGTATCCACGCCACTTGACCAGATATTGTTTATATCGTCCGCTACCCTTCTCTGCTAAAATCTTCTCGACCTTGAATAGAGTCTCTTTATCGACCGTAACAACTTGTAAATCTTCTTCGTAAAAGGTACCTTCAACAGGATCGTTATTAAGATCGATTATCCGGTAAACTGGTGGTCTTCTTTTTATCACTGCACTAATTGTAAAAACTTTCTCGCTCCAATTCGTTTCATATCCCTTCCCAAAGGTGTACATAGTTCTGGCGATTCTACCATGCTGACCGACCTTATATTTAAGATGACGTGCAGTGCCTAAACCTTTCGCGTACAGGTTATTCCACACGTCTAAAATGTTTTCATCGTTTACAGCCGCAGGGGCCATCTTTATACTTGAATGAGGGCTATTGTTGCAGTCACAAGTCTTTCGAGTACATCAACATACCTGTAGGAATTTTTGTAAGCGAAATAACGCCTCATCCTTGTTTTCAATGTTTTATTAAATCTTTCAACTACAGATGCTTTTACATCAGGATTATTCGTTACATAGAAATTGATATTTTGTTTCTTGAAAAAGTTTTGTACACTGACCGCCACAAATTCTTTGCCTTTATCCGTCTGCAGATTTGCCGGGGTATTATCACTTTCCTTAAAAATATCCGCGAATGCTTCAATTACAGATGCAGCTGTCTTCGTTTTAAGTGCTCTCGCACAGGACCTCTTGTTAAACCGTTAGTATGTAGTTGTATCAACTATTGTGTTTACTTAAATTTCGCATATCACAAAGATCCACTTGCCACAACTCGTAAAGGTTACTCACAATATATTTATTTCGTGGAAACTTTTTCTGATAGGTTTATGCATCGTATAAGCTTCTTGCGCTTGCAGCCAATTTTTCACTTCACCATATTTTTATCTTTTACATCATTAGCTAAAGGTGTTATACCCGCAAACCCCGCCAGATAAGAGGGTCATAGTATACAGCATCCATATTATGTTCGCCACGAATCCCAATCTAGTGAAATTCCTCTTCTTTGAGAGATTCTTCTCGGTCTTTCCGATTCATCGTAATTCTCACTGAGGGTCCGTTGAGCGTAGGGTGATACAGTAACATAACGTCTTCGCGCATTTCCAATAAACTCTCGTGGGATTGTAACAACCTTTTTGTGGTTGTATTAAAAATACATTGGTTCAGGATCGTTCTTTTATTTGGCGTAATATTAGAAAAGTTTTTAATTATTAAAATGTAGAATTGAGAAAGGCAATTTAATTTGCATTTCCTAGAACACATCTTTTGGGTGTAATATTTCTTAAATAGTTCCTTTCTTAAAGAAATTGGATTTTGATGATTGTATTCGCGCAACGCGTGACAACCTCTTGGGGGGAAACATTTAGAGGATCTATATTGAAAGCCGCTATATTTTTCACTTGATGCTGAATGTTACAGCACAAAGCATGGTTTTTACCTAATTTTTATATTTAGTGCCGTCATATTTTGATGGTAAGTTATTTTCTAATTCATTATATTTTAAATTAAAAACATTTGTTTTTTTAGGCATTTTTATAATACTCATTTTTTTAATGCATTCTTTTATATGGCACTTATAATTCACTAATTTGCTATTCTATTATTTTTCTAATTTAAATGGAAAATTTTACTTGAATTACATTTTACAACGCAAGTTCTACATACTTAAACTTCAAAGAAAATCAATAAATTTATGGACACAATATATTAAGCATAGATTAGCAAGACATTGACCTCACCAAGTTCACCATTCTGCTTCATAGTTACCAGCAGTAATCCAGTTTATGTACCGAACCGTTCAAAGGTAATGTTTTTATATACTTTTAGAATAGTATAAGACTTCAGATTTTTAACCTTTGCCATTAGATATTGAATAAACTTAAGTATATCATGTTATTTTATTTTCATTTTGATAAATTGTTTATTATTATTCATTAACTAGGTTTTGTTGTTCCTATAAAAAAATAACATGGCGCTCGAGATTTTATCATTTTTCACAATTTTTTATATTGCAAGCAGCATTTCAGGTAGGTTAACAACTCAGTATATTAGAACTCTTAATTTACCGATTGAGCCAACGGCAGTAGCGATTGTTATTTGGTAATATTTTTAGTAATTAAAGTTATTTGATCAATTGCAAATTGTTTATTACATTTGCGTTTTGGTTATTACATCATCGCTTTTGTTTTAATGTTATAAGTTGGCCCAGTTATAATGTTATAGGATATTTATCTCTTTAATGTACGTCGCAAACTGGCACCAACCGTGTGGGTTTGTAGTTTTCGCTTTCTTAACTTCTCGTGAACCAGATAGATAATGTTGGAATGTGGTGTTATCTCTCCTTTTATTGTGACAGTACACCTTTTATCCCAAAATACATCACTGCTTGTATTCCGTATACGCAGGAAAGCCTCGCCTTTTCTCTTATATGAAGGTGGAAGTGTTGATACTATTTGTCGTCCGCCAAACCTTTGCATTGCGGTGATTTTCTAATATCATCATCAGTATCACCCCTGATTGTTATGCTAGCGGGTTGGCGTAATTTATTGGAAAAGTGCAGATATCTTTGAAGAACTTGATTGTATTGCTGCCATTTGTCATGATCAGTTATTTTGGTTTTAAAACTGTATCCATGTTACCTAGCTGCGTTAAAATTGTGTTTTGTGTGACATCTGGTGCCTGTAATCGCTGTATAAAGTCCGGCGGTAGAATAATCATCTTCATGTTGTTGTCCATGGTTATTAAAATAGATTACCCAGAATTCGACCGAGTAATGGTCCTAACAAGAGTGGTAGAAATACACCGCCTTTCTGTACAAGAAACTGTTTCTTCTTTTTTATGGATTCACATCTCCGTGCCAAGCGTCTTAAAGTCTGCTTATGCTGAGAGAGTCGCTGCTTCTGATCAGCTGACAGAGGTACACGACCTTTTAAAATGTTATGTGCACACTCGCAAATACATTCCACCTGCCTACTATCCAGACATTTCAATAAAGCGTCACGTTGACTTTTACTTAATCTGGCTAATGCACACAGGATATCGGTATTTCGCTTAAAACGTCAACCATCATATATGATGTAATCTTTATAACTGTGAGGTTTAAACCCTTTTTTCGCTATATATACCTGGCAAATACCTTGAGCCCCGAATATGTTTGTTCTATATCGCAGCACATCCGGTGTATTCTGTTTTAAATCGAATAATAAATATCCGTGTGGGTTTGGAGTGGCATCTTGGTACGCTGCCTCTAAAAATTTTGGGTTGTCCGGTGAAATCTGTCTTCCTAAATGCTGTATTTGAGCTCTGTCACGTGGGTTTTTAAACAAAATTATGTAGTGTGCATTGAGAGAAATATCCCGCTGTCCGCGTCTTTGATGAAATATGTTTTGAGTTAAGAAAAACACACTTAGGTTTCTATGATGACAGCCCTTTGTAAAAATATCAACCACTGAACCGTTATTTTCGCATATTAGATCATAAATTATTATTAAGACCGGTTTTTCGCCGTCAAACTGCTCCATATCAGGTAAACCCTTTTGAAATTCCACAGAGAGATCTTTGAACAACGGCCGCCACTCGCTGTAAAACCAGATAATTCTTTCAAAAGCTGTATCGCAGGCAGTTACGATATTTTTTAGAAAAGCTACAATGAAATACGATTTCCCACAACCATATGGCCCAGCTATTATTGCCGAAAAAGGGTGCTTAAACTGACCCTCCACCTTGGATCGCTAAACGATACTGAGCGCCTCTGTCATCATCTTCGTTTAAATACCAAGTGATCTACGACACCGTTATATTTTACTTTTTAATTAAGCGTTACGTAATACCTACTGTTTTTTCTTTCTTTTAATCGTTTTATACAAATTTATGATTTTTAGCATTTATTACTAAACAAAGTATGCTACTCAATATTGGTATTATATAATTGCACCAACTGTAATTAACTCTATGTTATATTTTAATGAGGATTTTATAATGAATTCGTTTATTATAAAACAATTTTGTGTGTATGTACAGCATATATTTTATTTACATTCCAAAAATTACTTTTACTCGATAACCAGTTTTATATCAATCAAGCATAAGTCAAAACATAGAAAGTGGTATTAGTGTGCCTATACGCGCAGCAGAAAACGGTAGTTATAACCTTTATTTATTTATTTAGTTGCACAAATTTAATTAAAGCTAGTGCAAACAACATATCTTTTTTAAAAATATTAAGTGTTTGGATACCGAGGACCTGTGTATATACAACAATTTTAACGAGAGGATGGTGATTAAAGATATTTTAAAGGTAAGCAACCAGTTTTAATATTCGTTTAGAAAAACAATATTCTGATTACTGTATCGTGTAATTAACTTTAAATATTTTTTTGCATTGCGTGTTGAGATTAATTTAAAATGACAGTAATTTAATTATTAGAATACAACCCCAATGTGTAAATAAATTTTCATATAGGTAAAAGATCACAATCTGTAGATAGGAATTAAAAGAAATACAAATCTTTTTCAATCAGAACACGTGCAATTGCCTAACCTCCAGGGGTTGTACTGCTCTTAATATTACCAAAAAGACCTTAATTAAGGTTGAAAAAGGGCCCCCGAAAAGAAGCCGTCACACAGCCCCAGTCTCCAAATCCAAGATCAACGCCTGGACCAACCCCAAGTTCAAGTCCAAGACCAACCCCAAGACCAAACCCTAAATACACCCCTTAGGTGAGCTAATACAAAAAAAGGCATGGCTGTCAAAAAGGCTCTTAGTACAACAAAAAGGGTTGAAAAGTCCATCAAGGGCTGAAAAAGGCCTCCGAAAAGAAATCATAAAATAAGGCCGACAAAAAATTGCTGTCAAAAAGACCATAATTAAGGATGAAAATTCAATCAAGGGGTTGAAAAGGCTTCCGAAAAGAAACCACGTGGCCGGCCTTGTGACGTCAAAATCCAAGATGGCGGAAGGTGCCCGGGTTCTACTAACATGTTTAACAATTTTCTAAGATAATATTACTATTCACTAAGATAACTGTGTGTTATTGCACTGTATAACTTAAATATAGGTGATCCTACTAAACAGTCCTGACAAAACAGCCCCCGACAAAATAGCCCCGACAAAACAGCCCACCGACAAAACAGCCCCCGTTAAAACAGCCCGCCGACAAAGCATCCCAAGTCAAAATAAATACCTGAGTTGGATTTTTTTCTTTTTAATTGTTTTTTTGTCTTTAAAAAGTTATATTTTTTGATTATTATTGTCCTTTTTTAACTATTTCTTTAATTATTGTTTCACTTGTTTTATTTTTTTATTTTATGTATTTTTTTTCTTTATTTTTTATTTCTGTTTTCAACAAAACCGTTACATTTTTTTCATTTATTTACACACGAAATAAAAACAAAAATAAATGTAAGTATAAAATTTTATTATAACGTATATCTACCAACCATATTTCTCAAAGGTTAACACAATAAATAATAATGATTATAAAATATAAAATCAATATATGTCAGATTGTTGGCAATTCCACGGAGATACGGTATAAGGTCGTCAGCGTTATAATTATTATTACAATTTACAATTAGGTTATTTTTCTTGTTGCAGTTATTAAATTAAATTTAAAGTTAAATAAAAAATTCCAGAATATGTTGACAGAAATAATTTAATAATGTACAATTCGCCACCTGAGAATCATATTTTTTCTATTTTCTAAAAATTCTTTGTTTACCTTTACGCTTTACACGTCAAATGTATGTGTGTGGTATAACCCAAACACCATTAAAACTGAATCTATCGGAGGCTGTTTTGTTGGGGGCTGTTTTGATGGGGACTGTTTTGTCAGTGTTTCGTCGGGGATGTTTTGTCGGGGCTGTTTTGTTGGGGCTGTTTTGTCCGGGGCTGTTTTGGCGGGGTACGCCATATAAAAACCCAAAAAGATAAGTATTTTAATATTATTTACTTTTATTACCACAAAATCATATACGTGACGGCTGTTTCGGCGGCGTCCTTTTTTTTACGATTTGGTAAAAATTATTTGTCGGAAACGGTTATTGAGTGAAGTAACAGATACGTACAAATCCCGAAATAAACGATATTTATTCGAATGCTAACATTAGTTTTATCACGGTCACAAACCGGACGTTATGCATTGAAAATAGAGCACTCAGTCTGGACAACCTCAATGTAGCTGAATTTGTCCAGAAGCTGCGCAATTGACCTAGTCACCATTCCCATCTGAGTGACGTCGCACGCACATACACGTACACCCTCACTCACACTCCTGCAAACCCTGTGTGCCCTTCCGAGTAGCGAGCACCCAGAAAACCCACATATACATACGCGTGTATCCTCGTAACAGATTCTAACACTATCAGGTATTTGTGGTTAAGATCGGTGCACCAATAAGCGCTTTAAAGAGGAGACAAAGTGCATTTCATGAATATCTGATGTTTGTTCAACGATTTACATAATGTAACAAAATACCAATTTAAAAGAAATATGAAAACAAGTTTAGGTGTGTAGGTTCCGGTATATGCCAGAGAAATTCAAGCAACAGAACCAAATCGGAATATAAGAATACCACTACGCTCTCACTCGGTAGTTCAAAATACGTTTTATCGTTCCATAGTAAAAACACGATTTTATGGTTTGAAATACATTTTATTATTCAATGTCTCTGAAGTGAGAAGCCGGGAGATTGTTGAAATACGCTTCCACCGCTGATATTACCTCTTTGTTTAATGAAAATCGTTTCTTATGCATGCATTTTTGAAGATATGAGCCAGAAATCATAGGGAGCTAAATATGGTACACAAGGAATTTTACTTTGCATTTCATGAAAAACATCTGTCGATCGTGAAGAGAGATAAACAACGTTGTTACGTTTCTTTCCATAAAACAATATGGAATTTTACGTAAGCATTAATTTAAAATTAAGGAATACAGCTACAGATTGTTATTTTATTCATGAGATCAGCAGGCAAAGATAAACAATAAAACTCAAGCGTCTTTACGTAAATTTCCTCTTCGTAAGTAAAATCCCACAGCTAGTGCAAGTATAATTGTTCCGAGAAGCACTATTTGGCACTTTTATTGACGCACACACCTTTAATTATGTAATCCTTAGTTGGTATTTTATATAATTAAGTAGGTCACTAATAAAAAAAAACACAATACAGTTAAGAATAAACACGCAAATGTTCTTTTTAGAGCCTTCAATGCGTAAAAATAATTCAAGTTATAATCGATAAACACAATATTCTTCATCAATTCCTGAAAGTTTCCAAATCTAACTTAGACGGTAACTTATTCTTTACGGTAACACGAAGGGTGGTAACAAAATAACCATACACCACAACGTCATATCCAAAACAAAGCGGCAAAGTTAAACATGGGCACTCCGTGCTCCAATTACTAAAATACTCAGTCTCAAATATTTTTAGATTCACAAGTGTGCTTAATATCCGAGATATGCGAAACACCAACTTGCTTATCACTCGACACTTCTAACAAATGATGGATAACACATCTATCTGCAGTTCAACCAACGCTTCAATCCACCCTACTGTTCACATTATTGTACTATGTGTTTACGGAAACAAGATTGCATGTTAACATTAAAAATGACGCCTCCTGTGCTATGACCTTTCAAACGCTACTTATTTAACCAATCAAAACATTTATTCAATAAGCTGCATATTATCTTCGTTCGATGAAAATCGTTTCCCACGCATGAATTTTTTGAGATATGAGAACAACCAGAAACTATAGGGAACTAAATCTGGCGAGTAGGGTGGATATTGTAACAATTCGTACTTGAATTCACTGATTTACGCGATGGTTTTTTGAGTTGTCTTGACGAGAAATATTTTTTTCTGTTGTAAACCAGGTCTTTTCTCACGAATTGTTACATCCAACTGGTCAAGAGGTTACAATAATAATCAGAGTTTACGGTTTTATCCGTTTGGAGGTAATCCACGAACAAAATTCCTTTTGTATCCTAAAGAACTGGTTCTAACACCTTATAGGCCGATTTCTGGACACTAACTCGCTTTGAAGCCGTACCACCGGATTCACACCACTCCTTTTTATCTGTTCTAAAATGATCCAAATGTTGCTGAGGACTCGCATTCAAATGTGAAGTACCGGATTCACACCACTCCTTAACCTCTTGTTTTAATTCAGAATTGTGGTGGTAGACCCAAGTCTCATCCATAGTGGTGAAACGATACACAAAATCCTTTTTACCCTTTCTAAAATGATTCAAATGTTGCTGAGAAGTCGTATTCAAATGTTTTTCCATGGTCGGCGAATGCGGCACCCATTGTACACAATGCAAAACATTGATTATACTGCCAGACGTAATCCTTCATTTTTGCTACAATTTCTGGTGTTGGTGCACTTTTTGGATGTCCTTTACGTGGATCGTCTTCAAAACTTGTACAGCCATGTTTAAATTTAGTTGTAGAGTTTGCAATTTTAAGTTGAGAATTTTATTGGTGGATGGTTAGATATAGCGTGACTAAGTTGTTATAGAGTGGATTCGAGAGGTTTTTTGAGTTCCTCGTTAAGGTTGGAGTTGAGGTGTGGCAAGTAGGTATGCGGAGATGTTGGAGTCGCGGTGGGCGTAGCAATGCCTCAGAATAACCCGGTGACTTAATGAAGTTGTCGTTAAGAAATTACATTTCACTACATGTGGATTTATGTTTAGTGTTCAATCCTCTCATGGATATTTTTTGTGTTTGCGGTTGGTTATATTTGTTAACGTCCTTGCTTTCAGTAAAAAAGGCAAGTGTTTATCGTTAGTGCCTCCCTATATCACGGAATAATTTATGCTTTGAGCGGCTTTGTATGCGAAAGTGTTTTGGGGATTTTGCTTATTGAAGATCTCGCGCCGATTCTTTTGTTATTACTGAGTAAAGAATAAACAACCGTTGCTTATGTATAAACTTTGTTAACGTATGTTGTATATAAAAAACGGTTTTGTGTAACTAAGTACACGAGATTGTGTTAATAAAACCACCTAGCGTGATTGAATTTAAAGTTCACTGTGTTGGTCGTATATAAAGAAGTGATTCAGTGTTTGAGCTTATTATTGTTCCCGACCGATAAGAAGGATATTATTCTAGTGTTCTATTGTCCTATAGCTGTGACTTGGGAGTGAAAGGTCGTCCGAAAATCTGTTTAAAACTAGTTTTTTTAAATTTTGTGTACTTAATTCTTTTTAAACAGGTGGGATGCTCTTACATTTTTTAATTTGGGAGAACGTCCTTTAGGTATGTTAGTGTAGCTCTCCCATAAGAGTTTCTATTTATAGAAAGGTTTTTCATCCTGCTTTTTTTGTATTTGTGTTTTTTCTCTAGATTTGGCGAATTTAGGTTTTAAATGTATATTGTTATAGCGATTTGCGATAAGAATTAAGGTACATAATTATTTACATTTTGACTACATTCAATTGTAAAATTATTTTGATTAAAAATTGAACTCTAAATTTTACAAACAACTTCATGTATAAATTTCATATTTGAATCGATTATTCACGATTATTTCAATTGTAATATATTGATGTTGTTGGAACTTATAAGCGTATTTCGATGGTGAATACAGTTTATGTGATTTCCGCCTACTTTACAGTGGAAAAAAATTATTTAACAGTTCAGGAAATTTAAGTAACCATTTACGAACTTTTTTTGTAATTGCGGGATGGAGAGGCCCCTGCAATGTCGCTTCTACCATTTATGATTTAAACAAAGCATTAAACCTTATCTTTTTGCCTTAATATTGAGATCGTATATTTATTACAGTTATTGAAAATTAATAGTTAAAACTAAGAGTTATGATTATAGACGTATTTCGATAGGTCAAGAAAAATAATAAAGATTTTTAATTTGATTCTAAACAAACTGGCGTCCTTTGATTAGTGACTGTTCCAATATTGATAAATAACATACTTGTTCATCCCACCTGCAGAGCAATATCAACCCCTTCCCCCACCCCCTTCCACTGAGATATCGGCAATTGACTTTATCTGTTACGCAAATCCTACTGCCATTTGAATCCGTAACTATATGAACAAGTCTGGCGCTAGTAAATCGTATTGACTTAAAATCAAGATTACTAGGGAATCTATTAACTGCTATGAAATTGGATGTGATCTGTAAAAGGTAATCTATTTAAAATAGAGTAATGACTGAATAATTAACATAGTTCTATGAAACCGACCAGATGTGGCAAAATTATTTTAAAGAGTGATTGGCGATTAATTAATTTAGTTCTATAAAACATTTTTTACTGTGTGTCAAAATATCGAGTGATTTGTGAATCATTAATAATTTAATAAATTTTAACAGGTTGGGCGTAAGGAGATTTGTATGAACAGCTAGATATGAAAGAAACTGGCCTTGTAAAAAGACTACATTTCTTGGCCTCTTGATGGTGTGATTACGAAGACGATGATATAGCTTGGTGTACAGAATACAATCTTTTTCGGGACGATATCAGGTAGTGAACTCGGTCGAGTCAGTCACAAACTCGGCAGACCAACGCTTGGTTGTCTAGGTGCGGGCTTGGATTTATATTGGAGACTTATCCGGACTAGATGTATATCTGAAAGTAGGTGGAAGTGGAAAAGAAGGGAGATTGAAGCTCGCAGTATTACCAGTTTGTTTCAACCTTCCTACCTACATCTATGAATGTATAGAGGGTTATGCTTTACTTGATTGTTTTTCTCATTTCGAATCAACAAAGTACATCTCTTCATGTTTCTGGATGTATTTTTCCGTAGTTCGAATATTATATTATATCAATACCATTGATATAATCTCATTCAGCAATTTATATGCGTTTATGATAAAAAATGATGTTTGGCACAATCAGGGAAATGTCATTGCAGTGACAATTAGCCAAAAAAACATATACAAATTCCGAATTTGCAGCCACAACATGTTTAACATCACAAATTTTCTGTTTTCTACAATCATGAAATGTGCAGTACACAGTGAGTGGGCATAATGCCCTCTGGCCAACTTCCTTTCCCCCCTGATGAGAAAAAGTTAAATTTTGTTGGCGGATTTGATCTTCCCAGAAAATGGATGGTATATGCCCATGGTACTCCAATGAAAGACCGCGAAAAATGAGTAGTTTTTCTCTAGCTTTCATCCCCTCCAACTCTATAATTGAAATCTATCATAATTCCAAAATGATAGATCGATGAAACGATATTCTCAACAAGCCTCATCGAACTGCCACTCCGAACCCCCCTTCTGCTAACTCTTGCAGAATGAGAAAGAGCTAGATTTTTCGTCGGATTTGGTATTTTCGTAAAGAGGAATCTACCTGAGTATACCTTTATGGTACTCTAATGAAACTCCACCAACTCTCATCCCCTATCATGAGCGAGGTAAATTATAATCTCGAAACGGTAGCTCGTAGATATGTTATGCGACCACTCATTGTAAATCTCTCCACAAGCCGCATCTGTGTCACTCCGACCCTACCTTCGACCACCTCTTGCGGAGTGAGTAAGACAATTTTGTCGACGGTTTAGGTCTTCTCACAAAATTTAGTCAAGAAATTTTTAAAAATGCCTTCATGTTACTCTAATGACAGATCTCGACGCAAGGAGTGTTGTTTCTCTACCAACTTTCATCCTCTACTACCACCTACAAACGAAATCGCTCATAATTCCAAAACGATAGATCATGAACATGTCAGGCGCCAGTTTGTTTAATATTGGTATAACTGGTACACAACTAAACGCTAGTGATCCGCAGTAATTTTCATTAATAAACAAAAACATGCTTACCTTTTGTAGCATTATTCAGATTAATCAGCAATTGTGCTTCTGGGCTAGTGTTATTTATAAGAGCTTCAAAATACTCGCACGGAATCAAAGAAATTGGTGTAAGAGTGTTGCGAGAGCAATCGTAAAGCTCATCAATCTTAAATCCTTAAACTTTACGTCACGTTGACGTTATCAAAAAATGTCTATATTAAAAAATAAATGCAATAATAACAATAATAATACTCTATATTACAATTAGAAAATAAATAAATATTATGCACAAACAATTTAAAAAATCAATCGACATCCGATAGGAAATGATACGTAATCTGTCATACCTAAATTTTCAATATTAAAAGTAATTATTATGTTTGTTATGAACGAATTGATGGCGCAGTTGGTTAGCGCGGTACTCTAGCAAAGTACAGGTCGTAGGTTCAAATCTTATTCGAGGTAAACTTTTTATTTATGTATTTAATAAAATTAATAATAATTTTTAATTAAAAGTAATTGGTTGAAGCTTGTAAGTTCAAAACCTAGAAGAATCTTATTCCTTAATTTTTTTATTATCTCAAACATCATTATATTGATCACGTAGAAAATATACGTTCAATAAATTTTAAAACGTAAATATAAATGCACAATATAAGAAACAAATAATAAAGTAAAAAGTCCAAAGTTAGGATGACTGCGTTTCGGTATTTGCAACTAGTCTGGATAACGTTCATACGGAAGTACACAACAAAAGCTCTTTCATCTGTTTACGTAAATACAAATACTCAACTTTATTTAAACAAACAATAAACAGATGATTAATTACCTTAAGTTCTCATAGATTTTTAGCCTACTTTTTCTTTTCCATATCGCAGCGACAGAATGGCCTGCCCACGTTCAATTACATTTTTAATTGATCAAGATCATCCCACTGAAAAACTTTACTCTCGTACAGCTCCCCGCAGTGAACAGTATGAACGGTATTCATTGATTAAAATAACTTTATCTTACAATCTAGACCAGACTACCTTTGTTTATGATCCACTTAGTTTCTTAACACTTAAAGCTTTTATATACAACGGAAATCTTTTTTATATACAAATTTTACACAAGTACAATTGTTTACCTCTTAAATAGCTGTGAGCACAACGTAAGGCTGGTCGAGGTTTTTAATTGCAGATTACCGAAGCTCCCTTATATAAACTAAGCCGAAACAAGCGACGAGGAATCACTTCCAAAAAAACACACTCTCCCATCTTGATGGAAACGCAAAGCGTTATAACCAAAACATACTACAACACACCCAAATTATATATCCTCGGGCACATTAAAGTGTCACTTACATCCACATTTAGTGACTAAGGTAAATTCTACCGTACAATAACTTTATGAGCCGCCCAGTTAATCTGCGATCTGCGCGACCGCCTTCTACTTCATCTTTTCGCTCTCAAATCCAATACACAACTGACCACCACAATAACCCCTCTTATTTCCACTTTATCACGTCATCTCTAACCACCACTATTAAAATGTAAACTGGTCATTTCTCACGAGTAAAACATACTTTAAGAGAAACTTGTGTCAACAACAAAACCGATTACTTAGAACCGAGATAAACATTCTTTTCTCCATAACAACTGGAAATGGTTGAACTAAACATTCTATGACTCCTACATCAACAACTTTACTTAGAACCGAACTGGTTATGTACGAAGTACGCAGAACCACGTAACCGCGCCGCGACACGATAACAAAACAAACTCATGATGTCAACACGATATCTAAAATTCTTTACAAGAATGCAAAATTTAGTTTTCACAAATCCATTTTCTTTTAACGAAACTACAATTACAAAATAAGATTCACGGAAAGCTACAGTGTTTTAAAAATTTTACTTATGATATCTAAATATATTAATGTTAAAAAAAGATTCTAAGCCAAATTCAAACACACGTGACAAAGTCGAACGATTTGATGTTAAAAGATGTAATTTTCGGAGATAATAAAACTAGTGTTATGATAATGATCGATGATAGCTAGAGTTAAAACCGATGAAAATTGAACGAGTGCGATCGATTATTAATCATAACACGTGTTATATTTGATAAGAGAATATAATGAACGTTAATAGAAAATATATTTTTTTTAAAGCCTACAATTTTAAATGATTTGTCACCTTGACAGTAAACTATTTTATTGAAAGTGATCAAATTGTACCATGTGACATGTGAATTATATTCTCATTCAAATATTCCTTAGATTGTAAATAACTACGGCAATTAGTACGATTCAACTATGGTACTTTTAAGTTTAGCGTAGGAAAGGGTTTGCTACACATTTCTACACCCGACTTAAGGCGATTTATTTTTTGTTAATAGTTGTTTTATTTAGTGTTGAATGTTTATATGACATTGGTGACGTTTAATTGAGAACACTAAATCATAAGCACCAAAGATTAGTAAGTATAAGGATTGGAGCTACATTGATAGTACCGACCACATTTCAACGCATATTAAACAGTTGAGCCGAAAGGGAGCGCTACAACCGTCATCGACAGTAACGCCCGAATTTTGAATGTTTAACTATGTAGTTTCACCAATCTTAAATAGGTATCCATGTTCACAACAATTTCTTCCTACTTTAGTAGAACACACAGAGAGCTAAATAAAAAAAAAACTGCAAAAAATATGATTTTATTGAATTTAACAGTATTGTAAAATGAAAATTGTCATGTGATGTGTATAAATCAAATTAAATAATTTTTTTGCAATCGTTACTTTTAATACATAAAGAAAAAAGTGGTATATAACTAAATATATACATTTTGTTGCTTATGTATTTAATTTGACATTTGTCAACAAATATTTCAAAATTTAATTTTTTCTAATTTTATGTGAACGATTACAAAACATTTTGTTCGCAACACGTGCGCTGTAACTTTTTTGGTGATCGGCCTTATATTTTATCCTTCGGCTACGCCTCGGGTAAAAAAGAACGGCATCGCACCAAGAAATGTGCAAACAGCGCACTAGTTGCGAAAACTACTATATTCATGTTTTTAATTTCTGGTTTTTTGTAACAACCTTCTTAATTTTTGAACTGTTGATCAATCGTACTGCCCAATGACATCTCATTTTAAGATATGGAGAAATAAATTGCTTGAATCATCTGAGCATGACTGGAATTTTTTTTGTAAACATCTTTCAAAATTTTTATTACATATTTTGACATACACTGACTTCCATAAAAATTGCAATACCTAGAATTTATTGAACGATTTCATTGAAATTTTCGTCAACCATGTCTTTCATTAGAACAAATAAACGATTAAAATTTGAAAACAAAAAAACAAAAACTAAAAATGTTTTTTTCAATAATGAGTTGCTCCGCCACGATTTGTAATGCACTCATTTAGACGGTGTGGCATGCTATCAATCAAGTGATCTATAGCTGCCTGTGATATATTAACCCAAGCTTCTTGAATCCGTAGCCGGAGATCGTGTAAGTTATCTGGAGAGTATGGTAAATTACCCAGTGGCCTACCGACCTCATCCCACACATGTTCAATGGACGACAAATCAGACGACCGGGCATGCCATGGGAGGACGGCAATGTTAGCTTCTTCCAAAAAACGTGTTGTAGCCCTTGCCGTATGAGGGCACGCATTATCCTGTTGGAAAATGGGATTTTCCAGCCCCTGAAGATATGGAAGCGCAACGGGTTCTAGCACATTGGCAATATAACCAGCGGCGTTTAAGTTGCCATCAATGAAGACCGTAATATATTGCACCCCATATCATCACTCCTTGTGTGAGGCATGTGTTGCGTTCTACAAAAAATGTTGGATTTTTAGGTTCTCCACGCATCCGTCTGACCCTTCTACGACCATCGTGGGCCCACAAGGAAAATCTGGACTCGTCACTAAACACAATTCGATGCCATTCTTGTGCCCAATTCGCTCTTTCGTTGCTCCATTCTAGCCTGCGTAGACGGTGAAGTGGTGTAAGAGGAAGACATAAAAATGGACGATATGAACGGAGCCCATAAGACCTTATCCGGTGATAAACTGATGACATTCTGGGTACTACACCTCTCATCCAATCATTTGAAATCGATCGAGTTGTTGAAAATCTATCTCTTATGGCCAAAAGTCTTAAGCGACGTTCTTCGCGATCTGTAGTCCTGCGGGGACGTCGAGATTCAGGGCGACGTTGTTCCACCCCTTCCTCGAACCATTTGGACCATCTCAATACCGTTGTAACATTTCGGTTTACACGAAGAGCAATTTCTCTTAGCGAAAGTCCGGCCTCTCTCATGCCAATAATACGGCAACGTTCAAAATCAGTCAATTGGGAAAAATGTTGATGTTGACGTACTCTTGGCATTGTTGTGTTGTTCAACAAACAATTTGCAAAATTGACAGTTAATTACACACTGATTGGTTTATTTCTTCAAATTTATTGTTACTAAGTGCAAAGGAAAAAACAAAAAAAAATAAAACTACTAGCTAGATTTTATTCAAATTTTAATCGTTTGTTCTAATCAATATTACTTTTCAAAAGTTATGTAAATATTTCATTACCAATGACATCAGTCCCTTAAGGAAGAATATACTTGTTATGGTGCAAAGTTTAATACTTGTTCTGTATCAATGTTGTCACTTTGTTTTAAAAATGTGAGTAATTGATGCTCCCCTACTAGAAGCTTATCTTCATCAATTAAGGTGTTATTTACACATTTCACAATTTGCGCGGTCTGACAATTTAGCCATACTTGTGATGTAATTATGCCACACGCCATTTTGAAATTGTTGGCTAAGATTTTAGCAGCAGCTATGCTGGTATCTAACAGAAGCAAAGAAATTACAAAGGGAATCTTAATTCAACTGCCTTGTGAGTAGTTTCGTCACGTTATAAACAACATTCAAATTATTTATTATGTTTTGTTATGAACGAATATTTGCTTATTGTATAGTGCTTTCAATGCTGATCTGCCATCCCTTTAATCAAGGAGGAGTTCCTCGGCGAGCGTTCAGAAATTTCGCCGCACCTAAATTGTTTTTCATTTCTTTCAAAAAAAATTCGTGTGGGGAACCAACTGTCATGGCCCAGTTCATTTTTATTTCAAGTTTGCAACTGTTAAGCCAGTCAATCATTTTATCTACATGAGATGTGAATTCTGTAGTGGCTTGTGCACTCGATTGAACAAGACCCAAATGCATAAAGACTAACAGCAACACTAACACTGTGGTATATTTTACCCTCATCGCATTAAAAGTAATGACCTTTAGACGTTCAGTGGTAATTTTTGGTAACAAGCGTAACTTCCAGGAATTAGTAGAGGTACACGTTGAAATAATGTGTTTCTAACTTATTGTTTTGTCTTTATAGAGCAGATCATATTTCGACAAATTATTCCTGAGGCTTTTTAAATGGTGAGGAACATCATGTATAAAATACATTTTTAATTCTTTGTGATAAAAGAATGGCCTTTCAGGAGTAATCCCTAAAAGTTTGGCTGCTTGGTCACAAATAATTGCATTTACGTTTAATCCAGATTGAACTACTGCACCAATGCTCTCCATATATATTTCATCGATATATTGCACTGTTGACGTACAACCCAAAAACCAATACTCAACAATGTGTCCCAATTGAAACTTACTCCACGAATGAGACACACCAAAGCTGATTTTGCTTTATCATTTGTCCTGATTTTACCGATATCAGCAATTCCTACTATTTTGTCATCGGTTGCACCATAACGTAGTTCTTCATTAATTGAAATTTCATCAAAAACAAGACTTGTTCTTTTGGAACTATGGTTGACCTTATTTGTTTCAAAATGCATTTTTACGGGTTTCGAAACACCACTATTGATTCCAGGAGCAACTCTTATCTTTGATTGCCAATTCCGTAATGTTCGAGTAGTAGATAAATTGAGTGCCCTTGAAGTTGTCCTGTTCATTTGAAGAGGCACAATACCGCAATAGACACAATCCCTTCATGTCATCACTATAGCTACGTCCAAATCTGCTCTTGAACGAGGATTTCATTTCATTGCAAAATAATGTACAGGGTGGCCAACTAAGAATGCGAGGTACTGTATCTGGGAAACTATCCATCGTAGAGCCGCGCAAAAAAAGTTATTGCTAAAACGGCCAACACAAAAACCTAGAAACTATTTTCAAGTTTCTTAAACAGCCGCTAGGGGGCGTAACTGCAATATTGAATCTAAAAAAGTGATGTTTCTTTGAATTCTGCTATATTAACCTAATAAAAAATAACTGATCTTTAAAGTCGAGGATAATCTAAACTTTTTTTTGTTTGGCACTATTTGACGTATGTCTAAAAATAAAGTGGTGGGGTGTATTCAAAAGTTTCCTTAAATAACCCCCTGTATCTTCGAAACGGCTAAGTCGATTTTAACAAACTTGGGCACGTTGAAATGAGCTATTCTTGGGCTACAAATGTTATAATATTTAAAGTTTTGTTAGTTTCACATGTCGTCGCTAGAGGGCTTTGTTCGACATTCCGACAGAAACGGTTAATTTTTGCAAAAAAATTAAATGCATTGGTATGACTTTTTTTTCATGAACAAGCAGCTAAATGATGCCTAAACACTCTCGCGAAAACCGCATCTCGATATCTTGTTTTTAACCTAAAATATCAGCAAAAGAAAACTTTATACGAAAATCCCTTAAATTCTTTTTTTTTAACTATATTTTTCTGGAATTGTTTCTATTATGTAAGTTGTGGCCCTAAAAAGGACCGATTTAAAGGAGGAAGGTTTTTAATGCCCCCGTAAATGCTCGAAATGCTGACCATCACGCTCAATGCATTACTGAAGCCTCTCATGACTAGACAAAACTGTAGCTTCAATTATTGGCTCTCGGTATGTTACGTATTGCGTTACGAATCCAGTTTTTCATAACCTTCTCTAGTAGTAGGTAAGCGCCCCCATAAATAAAAATCGAGGCAAGTTAAGTCTGGCGATTGCGGAGGCCATGGAAACGGACTTCCTCTTTCAATCCACCACTGTCAAAATACTGCATTAATATGCTCTCGCACATTAATAGCAAAATGTGCTGGGCGACCATCCAACTGCAAAAACAATATTTGCCTTGTTTCCAGAGGCACATCTTCCAACAACAACGGTAATTGATTGGCCAAAAAGTCAAGAAATACATTGCATTTAGGGGTTGCTCGAAAAAATATGGCCCAATAACTCTGCCTCCTAGTATGCCACACCATACATTTAAACTCCAACGTCCTTGGCGCTGAACTTCATGCAACCAATAATCCATATTGCGCAGATTGACTCTCCCGTCACTACTGAATGTGGCTTCATCGGTCCAAAGAATTTGAAATAAAAATTCTCTATTTTCGCGTATCATGCCTAACATCCAATGGCAATAGTCTATCCTTCGATCAAAATCTTCCCCTTTCAAGACCTAATGCAAAACGACATGATATGGGTGCATTCTTAAAGTAATTAAAAAAAGTTTAAACGAATACCTATATATTTTGATGGCCATTAGAACTTACCCATGGTCCTTCAAAATATTTAGAACCGTTGTCCGTGATATGCCTAACTCAGTGGATAATACTCTTGTGCTAACGTTTATGGATTGAATCAGATCGTCGACGTTATGTCAAATAACAAATAATATTGATTCTTCAAAATATTTTGTATTTGTTAATATTGAAGACAAACCAGTAAAATTAGAAGTATATTATCGTGCAGGATTCACCCTAATACCACGTTCACTCTACAGCAGCTTAGGCATTCGAGTACCACTTCAAAAGTCACAGCTAGTATTTGGATCGTACACTCAACACGTCTTCAAGCCTTATGGTAAAGTTCAACCAAACGTTCGATATGAAAACAATTCCCCCGTTGAAGAGTTGTTCATTGTCCCAGATGAATTTCCACCTTTGCTTGGTCGTAGCTTGATTCGACATCTAAACATGGATTTAAAGGACCTAGACAACTCAGCTGTACCGTACATCAGTTTTCTTCAGTAACCAACATCATCGAGAAATATTCAACAATGTTTGAACCTAAAGTTGGTTGTGTTCCACAAATTACTTGTTCCTTACATCTACGAGAGGGAGCAAAGTCATTCTTCGTTCGAGAACGAGATGTTCCATACGCCCTACGTGAAAAAATGGAAAAAGAGCTCAACTCTTTAGAATCTCAAGGTATAATTTCCAGAGTAAATCACAGCGATTGGGGTTCACCTCTTGTCGTCGTACCTAAATCAGATGGCAACGTTCGACTCTGTATTGACTACAAAGTGGGAGTTAATGGTCAACTGCAATCTGCACATTACCCAATTCGAATACTTTTGCCGTCTCAATCTATTCAAAGCATACCTTCACATTAAAATGGGTGAAGCGAGTGATGAAATCCAAACAATTTCTACATACCGGGGAACTTACAAAATGAATCGACTTAGTTTCGGAATCAAGATCGCACCTAGCGAATTCAATCGAATAATTGATCGCGTTCTTCAGGGTTAGAAGGTAAATTATCTTATTTTGATGACATAGTCATCTATGGTAGCACCCTCGACTCGATAAATGCCTCATACGGCTCCAAGAAAATGACCTTTATCTTAATAAAGGGAAGTGCGTATTTTTCAAAACGCAAATTCAATACTTAGATCATAAAATTCAATGCAATCAAATAATGAAATGCAAAAACAAAATAAAGGCAATAACAGAAATGCCACGACCGAAAAATCAAGATCAAGTTCGAAGATTCTTAGGCATTATTACGTATTATTCAAAACTCATTCCAAATCGCTCTTCACTGACGCATTCTCCCAGGAAGCTACTTCAGAAATCGACCACATTCCAATGAACAGCAGTTTACGAAGCCGCTTTTATCAAGCTAAAGGACAAAATTTGTAGTGAAACAGTTTTGGTACCCTTCTATCCGGAATTGCCTATCGTGCTCACGTGTGATGCTTGTCCTACGGGTATCGCAGGGGTACTTTCTCATATGATTGGAGAAGAAGAAAAACTAATCGCTTCTGCATCACGATCACTGACGCCTTCAGAGCAGAATTATAGTCAACTCAACAGAGAAGCGTTACTAATTATTTTCTCTGTTAGTCATTTTTACATGTATCTCTATGGACACCACTTTCAACTATTTGCACCGAGCTGGTAGCGTAGTTGTGATACAATCTGCTTAGTATTCGGGAGGTAATGGGTTCGATTCCCGTTACCGTCTACCTTGTATGAGATTTTTTCAGGGGGTTTTCCTCATACACATGTAGCGGCATGGTCACTGCGTGTACGCACACCATGTGCGGCTGCTTAGGTGAATTATGGGGTAGTATTTTCCCCCTCAGAACCCTAACTCCGTTCCTTCCGATCCTGTCCTGACCACACCCATCCTTAATCCCACCACGCATATATACGTAATGTATGTATGTATGCTGGGAATCCATGATTGTGGCTGAAGGAGCTCGGCAAGCTCGAGCAGCCCGCCCTCCCCCTTGGGGAGGGAATGGAATACTTGGCCTTTCCTTTCCTTTTTTCAACTATTCTCCGTTTAACAAACAGATTCAGTAAGTGCTCATCCCACGAGTTAACGCTAAATTTAAATGGCACATTTCTATTGGTTAGCCGGGTTCAAACAATCACGAAAAATTTTGGATTATATTAACCTATAAATGTCAAAGTAATTTGTCATTTAGCATTCTTTATTTTGGTTAAAGCTTTTACTTTTCATTTTCAAAAACAGTATTTTTCAATACTAGCTACAATTTTGTAGCCTATTAGCAAATAACTACATTTATTGTGGATCAACGAATCGTTCGCCCCCGAAAAAACGCCCGGCCAGGCATTTTTCCGTTGACGAAAAAGAGCGAATCTTGAATATTTTTAAAGTTTGTCTTGAAGAAAACCCGAACAACAAGACTGAAAATGTTGAATTTACAGCAAAAGCAGCAGGTAACATAATAACTTTATAAAAACATATTTTATTCATTATTTTATCATTTCAGGTATTACAGATAAAAGTGTGTACAATATTCTACGTGAGTACAAGCAAAGACATGTATTACATCCTCCGACTGTGCACCACCGACAACGAGTAATTTTGGACAACATCGACGACGAAACTAAGAGTAATCTTAGGCGTGTAGTCCATTCCTTCGTTGAACAAAACGATACACTTACTCTAAATAACATTGTGGCCGCTATTGGTGAGCACGATGAGATGCCTCAACTAAAAAGGGGTACATTAAGAACCTTGTTGAATGAAATTGGCTTTAAGTGAGTAAAGGAATTAATTATCTCAAACATAAATTAAACCTTATTTTCCAAGCGGCCAAGAAATAGTTTCCTTAAGGAAAAATCCGAGATAGTTGTGTGGAGGCGACGTTATCTACGACAAATTAGAAAATACAGAGAAGAAGGAAAAAAGGTACCTTTCTTAGACGAGACTTGGGTTAATGCTGGCCATACAGTAAGCAAAGTATGGAAAGATACAACCATCTTGACTCCGAGGCAAGCGTTTGTTAATGGATTAACAACGGGGTTACGGGATCCATCGGGAAAAGGAAAACGCCTTATTGCTCTCTACATTGGTTTCGAGGACGATTTTGTTGATGATGGTTTGCTGTTGTTCGAGTCCAAGAAATCTGGCCACTATCATGAAGAAATGACAGCTGCTGTTTTTGAAGAATGGTTTCGCAACGTTCTTGGACGTTTAGACAAAAACATTGTTATAGTGTTAGATAACGCTTCCTATCATAGCAGAAAGATCGACAAAAATCCAAATTCAGGATCAAAAAAAGCTGACATTCAGGCATGGCTAACCAACAAATCCATTGATTACGAAGCAGATATGATCAAAGACGAACTTCTCGACCTTGTCAGAAAGCTGCTATTGCTCCTAAATTAGTTGTCGATGAGATAGCAAAAATCACAGAATGATACTGTATTCCGTTTACCTCCATACCATTGCGAATTAAACCTAATCGAACTGATATGGGCACAAATCAAGGGTGAAGTTGCGAGGAACAATAAAACATTTAAAATCTCAGATGTGCACCAATTGAAGGGCCCAGTGCAAAAAGTGCCATAGCCACATTTTTCTTGTTTTGAGAGTTCCACGCCATCTGTCTTCTAATTCGGTATACTATCATATCTATTGAGAATTTTTGCTGTAAAAAATGCTTAAGTACGATATTTTTAATAGTCATAAAATAATATCTTGCTGAATTTCAGTACAAAAAGTGCCAACAACAGCAGTTATTTCAATGCATAAAGTGCCTTAGTCCTACGCGAATATTGGTTCGAGTAAGCAGTTTTAGTGTATTATCATGCGAGTGCGGTAGACTTAGTGTGTTTTGTAATTTATAGGCGTTTCTTATACCATTGTGCAATAATTTATTATAAAAGATGACTATAAAATTAACAGATGTAGGTCGGTATTTTAGATTAAGGATTTAGGGAATGTGAAACATAAAACATGACATATTTTTAGAACTTGATGAAGTGTGGGAAAATTTTTCTGAATCTGGAAGTGGTATGTCCCAGAAACAGATAGTAGCACTGAAAGTAGTGATAACGATCCTATTGAAATACACCTAGTTAAAACTATTCGGAATGGTAACTACTAGTAAAAAATATGAGATGCAGTATGTTATTGGGTATTAGATGATTCCAGTGCTAGTACTAGCAAAGGGGGCGATGGTTCTCAGAAAAACGAGTATGTACCGAAAGAAATATAAGCCATGATACTATACCGAAATGTAGATGCAAATGTGACGGCAAGCTAACTCCTGAGGAGCAACATCAGTTATTTAACAGGTATGTGAGTTTATCAAGTCACGACGAGAGAAATCTTTATTTACAAGGATACATGCAGTCAGCTGATAAAAAACGTCGCCGACCACGAAAAACTGAAGATGAGTCTATAAGAACACGAAGAACATTTGAGTATTGTGTTCAAATAAGTAATAGGTCCCAAATTTTGTATCAAAAGGCGTTTTTAGTTGTATATGGAATTATGAGATCCAAACTTCGCAGAAAAGTTCAAGATTCTACCAGACCTAAAGACTTGCGGGGTTTATATACTATTAGACCAAACAGATTGAATCAAAATGTGTTAGAAGCTGTTAGAAAATTCATTACTGATATTCTAAAACGTAAATCGCACTACAGTAGGTCAGATAATAAGTTACGCAAATATTTGGATTCAAATTTGTCGGTAGCGAAACTTCACAAACTTTACTTAGAGAAAAACCAAGAATACAAAATTTCTTATGAAATGTTCCGTAAAATATTTAATGAAGACTTCAACTTATCGTTTGGCAGTCCGCGAAAAGATATATGCAAACGTTGTATAGAACTGACTATTCCTATTAAAAAGGCCGAATTGCAAAAAGAAGAAGAAAAGATGAAAGTTTTACAAATTGAAAAGAAATACATTTACGACGAGCAGAGTACTTTCATACATCCCTGTCAGAAATAACCAAAACTACCGATACAAAGGTGTTAGCAATATGCTTCGATTACCAAAAAGATCTCCCCGTACCCGTAACCAACATTAGTGACGAGTACTATCTACGGCAGCAATGGGTACATAATTTTGGGGTGCACTGCATAAGCAATAATGAAACTGTTATGTACATGTATACGAAGAATTGTGCTCATAAAGGCCCCAACGAAGTAATAACATGCTTGGATGATTTTCTAAAAAAATGTAAAAGTGCGAAACAAGATGTATTAAAACTATACTGTGATAACTGCTTCAGTCAAAATAAAAATCGTTTTCTCTTTGCATATTTAGATCAGTTGTGCATAAACAAGGTGTTTACTGAAGTGGAAGTTATCTACCCTCTTCCAGGAGGGAGACCGCCTCATCAAAGTAAAAGGTTTTAAGCAGTTAATGGAACCTCATCTAAAGAGTTCTATACAGCGAATTTCAAAAGTCAGACATATACAGTTTAGTACCGCATGCACTCCTATGCTCCGTGAAACAAGGAATGGTAGAATGGAAAAAATGTCGTTGCATAAAGTTGGTCACAACAGGAAAATCTTTAATGAAACAAACTTAGCATACAATAACTACGCTATATCAATAGCGATCTGTTTGTCAAATGGCTTAAACTTTTTTATGAAGTGGTTAAATCAAGTCAAGACAAGTCTGTGATTATGTTACTAGATGGACATTCAACGCATAGCAAGAATCTGGAGGCTCTGCAGTTTGGGCGTTCACACAATATCCAACTTTTACAATTACCTAGCCATACGACGCACCGGTTATAACCACTCGACGTGGGATTTTTTAAGCCTCTGCAAAATTATGTTCTGGAACAAAATTCATGGTTGCAGGCTCACGTAGAACAGCCGATAACAGTGTACAATGTCGCTGAATTGTTAGGTACAACTTATGGGAAGGCCGCTACTGTAGGCATAAACCAAAATGCTTTAAGGGGGCTTTCCTCTACTGCTGTAGAACCGCCAGATGAAAGTCAAGAAGGCGGTATTACCCTGCCAGAACTCAGCAACATTGAATGTGCTGTAGATTCTACTTCGCTTCATCAACCTAGCTCAAGCTGCACTTCTCAACCAGATACCACCTCTCCATGTATGCCAGAAGTTGCTAGTCAGTCCAACAGAGTACTGGGAGATATTACTTCAGAAAAACTGAATCAAAGCCTGACTGAATTCGGACCTGTCCCTGGAACAAGCAGGGTTGTTTAAAAATGGAAGAATAAAAGAACCACTGTTGGAGTAGAGCTTACTAGTAGACCTTACAAAAAAGACCTTCACAAAAACAAGAAGAAGTCGCTACCAGAGGGCAAACGTAAACCAAAATTGTCTAAACGAGATCAATTAGCACTGGAAAAAGCAAGTGTTAAATTATTTTCAGAAACCAGAAATAAGAACCATAAAACAAAAACGAATGTCAGAGACCCGACACCCGAATCGACCGATTCAGATAATGCGAAAAGCTATGAAGAGCTGTGTATGTACTGCAGTGAGAGTTACTCCAAACATGAGCAATATGCGGGAGTTGAAGAAGACGCAGGGGACTTTATTTGTGATTTCTGCTCACAAATTTTCTAATTTGAGTTGAGGCATTCATTCTTCTACCTCAGAAATATTGTTCCTTTTGTCAGCTTTAAACGTAAAAATAGTGTGTGTCCTCGTCTTGCGTAAAATATTTTTTAAGTTTCGTTGCTCTCTTAATAATCTGTTTCTGTGTTACTCATATCGTTTAAGAGACAAAAGAAAATAGTTTTTGTACTCTGAGGGTGTCTTTTAATAGTAAGTTCAATTTAGGAATCAGGTGGTTCAATTAAAGAAACCGATATCCTAAATTGAACTTTTACAGTTAACTATCAAGTATTAATTTTGCACCGAAATGCTTTTTGTCGGACATTTCGTTTAGGGGAGAGGGGGGATATCGTCACGTTAAGCAAAATAATACACTAATATGCAATTACAAAAATGCAAATGGCGATTTTACCCCACAGAAGGGGCAATACCGCCATCATTCTGGGGTAATATCGTCATTACTTTTAAATGCCAGAAATGCGGTAAATATATTTTTTGGTAGAATAATAACATAACATGATACTTTTAAGAGTTTTATTTGAAATACAAAATTACAAAAGCTCAAAAAAATCTAAAAACCTAATCCTTAATTATTTGACAATGGTAGCACTTATATTCTTTGGCATTATTACATCCAGAGCATTCAGCATGTGCCCATTTAGTACATATGGTGCAACTGTACCATAGTTCGTTGTTCTTGCCAGGTCCATCACAAATAAGGCATATATCATTGACGCCATTTTCTCCTGGGAAATGTCCAAACAAGGCTCTAAATCGTTCATTTCATCGTCATCAAGTTTAACATTTTCTATAGATTTATCTGAACTTGATTCAAACGTGATATTTTCTTTCCTGTTCTTTTTGGTTTGGTGTCTTTCTTCTTTCTTTCGACTTTCTTTTTTTCTTGTTTTCCACTTTTGAGTTTCTTTACAGCGTTTTCTTTTTTTTTTGTCGGCAGATTCAAAATAGATTTCATTGGGGTGCTCGTCATTATTTCAGAATGTTGTTTTCGTTTATTGATTGAGGGTGTTTTCAAAGGAATAAGTAAGGAGTAAGTTCACAGGAAAGTTGCTTGCGCACTTGTGTTATTGCAGCTGGTAGTCTAGAAGGTCCTGGTATCCAGTGGAGTTAAAGTACGTGGTGGATCAGACACTTATGTTTTTATTTAATTTATTTGTTTCTGATTTGAAAGATTTTATTTGTCCTCTATATTGTGGCTTTCATCCATATCCATAATTGGCATTGCAATGGTTTCGTGAACTATTGCAGCAAAGTCATCATCAGTAAATTTGTCCGGATTTAACGGAAATATCCCTGTATTCTTAAAGCCAGAAACACCTTTTCGATTGTCGCTACTTTTTGATACGCTTTATTAAAAAGACCAGCTAGATCGTAGGGAGTAATTTTAGCATAATTTTTGTTTTAATAAACAGATCACATTCTCTGTTGAATGCCGATTTTAAAGAACTATAGAACGATACGTCCAACGGTTGCGAGCAGTGGAAAGTGTTTGGTGGAATTGTGACAATCGTTATAAAATTTTTCTCTACAAAAGTCATAGATTCTTAGGATTTATGGCTACAGTGATTATCCATAATGACCATAATCAACAAAACTGGGTCATCTTTACTGGGTTTTGTATGCTTTTAAAATGTTCTAGCCAACTATAAAATATACTTTCATTTACCCTTTGTCTGAAGATTTATAGATGGAACCTTCTGGTTCATCTTTAGTCAATAATGAACTTAACCTCTTCCGCGGAAATATAAATAACGGTGGAATGTAATTTCCAGAAGCATTAAAAGCACAATTTACAGTTACGTTTTTACCCTTTCCCAACTACGCAACCAACTTGCTTTTGTCTTTTTGGACCAAGTATTTTTCAAGGCTTCTGTACATTAGAAATACCAGTTTCGTCGGAATTATGAATTCTTGAGGCTAAAAAGTTTTTCAAAAACATTTTCAAGATTTTGAAAAAAATTGCTTAACTTCTTCCTTGTTAAACCCTTCGATTCTGCTAAAACTAGTTGCTTCAGGCTTCCTAAAGCTAATCTCTGGATGTCTTCTTTCTTAGAAAGCCCTCAAGTCAGTCGGTACCAGCTAACTCAATAGTCTTATTGAAAGGATGCTGAATGTTATTTTTTTTTGTGCAAATTGAAAAGCAAGCCGTCTAAGGTCAATAGCTGTGATGCCGTAAAACTTTTTTGCCATTAAAAGGACATGTTCAGCCATTTCTTGTTCCATTTCTACGCTAAAAACAGGCTTTCGTCCCAATACATCTTTTTCAAAAGTAGTTTTCTTTAAGTGATCTCTTAAAGTTGTCCTGGGAATGTGCATTCTCTCTGAAATTCTCTTCACAGGCTCCCCCGCACGAACAGCATTAATCGCTGCCTTTAAGTCATCATTAGACCATTTTGCCTTTTCGGATGATCTTTTCTGTGTCTTGGAATCGCAGCGAAAACTAAACATAAAATCATAGTATTTTATTGTTGAGATATATAAACGGAGGAATGTCGCCATGGCGATATTACTAACGTGTATTCGTTACTAAAAATAAAAATATCTCATAAAATGGTGCCTTTCTTTTAAATATTCAAGCACAAATACTTTCACAACTGTTTAAAATCCCAAATAGATTCAACTCATCCTCGCGGTAATCTTATTTTTGTACATACGTCTTAATTTCGAAGAACAACAAATAAGAACATGCAACACATAAACTGCTTTGTCAACTACCACTTACCAACTAACACAGATGACGGCTTTGCGCTTACGCATAAACTTACCCCACTCCATTGTCATGTTCAAGGCCGCATGCTAGAAGTTTGGATACGCGTCGTTGTATTTACATTGAAGGTGGCGAAACTACCCCGTATGGCGATATTCCCTCTCTCTCCCCTACTCCTCACAGAATCTTAATATGGTGTTAAGTTTGTATCAGAATTTTAATATAAAACATTTGCTTATTTTTCAAGTTATAGTGATTTTTCCAAAAGTGGTTCAATGTAGGCAACTCTCTATATTTCAATAAACGATTTACCACTCTGCTATTTTTTTCAATACCGTACATAAAAACTACTTTCTGTCGACAAAATCTTATATGTACTTTGCAACAACTTACATTTCCATATTCTTTGGGAGGTTGAAAAAAGATAAATGTGGGTTATTATTCTTATTGTTGTTACACCATAAAATAATACAATATGTGCCGTGACTCATAGTTGTTCTTGAAAACAATTTGTAATGCCCAACAAACTCGAAACAATATTTTAAAACAATTTTAACATAAAACAACAATAAAACTCGAGAGAATGGTTTTATCTGTAGTAGTAAATACCTAATTGGCAGATAAAACAGATTAATTGACATTTGATTGACATCAGAATGACATACAGGCAGCTCAAGCAATAGATGGCGCTACTGTTGCTGCTTCTAATCTTTACACTTACTAATCTTTGATAAGCACTTGATTGATTTTACAGTCATTTTTCTTGTGGCGAAGTGTAAGTCATATTTGTAATTAGGCAAATATTTTCAATTAAATTCATTAACGCATAGTGATTAATATCGGTTAACCAACCGTTTTGAGTATGGATATGTCTATGTCAATAATAGTAACATAAATTACTAGATTATTCTTGTGAATTATATTATGTGTATTAAGTAAGAGTATGTTGCGTTACCAACTTGGCCCGCAACGTATCCTTTAATCACATGTGAGGTCCGTGCGGTTCTCCTTTTACGGCCTGACTATATTCCTTGCTTAAGTTAATTACTGTCCAGTACTAAATTTGTGTTTTTATACAAAATTTTTAGTCTATCTCAATTAATATTTATTGATAACCGGAAAAAATAGACACTTCGAGAATACTTGCTTCATCAGTTAGAAAATGGAGAGGGGCTCGTTTATTAATTATAGTAATATGCAAAAAAAAATGTTTGTCTCAACTTAATAATTTTGTGTGTCAAAAATTGGTCAATCATATTTCTTAATCTAGGATTACAATTAATCCTAACCCCCACATTCATGCATCTGGTACTTTATAGTTACTATCGTAATGAACCTTTACCGTGAGAATTAACCTCGAGTGAAATAATTATACAAATATTTCATTGTTTGCCTCAACACCCTCTTTGTGAAACACAAAAAGGGCAGAAAGGTGTACAGATTAATAAATGGGAAAGTGAGTATTACAACCATGCTAAAAGAGTAAACGTTTAGATCCAAACAAAATTTGATATGAGTCGAAAGTCCCTCTACTTTTCCAGGTTTGTTAATACTTGTTCTACACTTCAGTTTTTTTCAGCTCGATTAGCAGAATACAAAGCTTAATACGGTGGAAAATGAACTGCAATTCAAGTCATATTTAACAAGCACGAATCCATGCATACTAATGATTCTTAAAAGTTTTTCTGCCCTCAAAGAATACATAGTACCTACTATTTTTTTTAATTTAAAACCTTAATTACACCAAAATATGAATAAAATTATTTAGCGAGTTGTTATTCTGTTTAAAAGAAGAGCTATAAGTTGTATCAGACAAAGGACGCCACTAGAAACGACGCCGATTCAGGGACGCCACTACCCCTTTGTATCGATTAGACAAGTCTGTTTGTTAACTGTCGCTCGCTTATTAGAAATTTTGTATTTTTCGATTCTATTTATAATACACAGAGACCTATTAGAAAGTTTACTTTAATACGTGATATTGACGATTTTGATACGTTGGTTAAATGACCAAAATCAACATTAATATCCAACTGTGTATGGGAAAATTTAATGCACTATCTATTGTGGGCGAGTTTTCAATTACGGAAAAGCTGACGTGAATATATTAAGAGCGAAATGAATACTTTAGGCGCTTTAATCAGAAACTCATATAAACAATAGGAAACCATTTTGTTTTTGAATTCAGACTCAAAGGTATAAAATTAGCTGTATTTTAGCGATTAACTTGGCTATTTGAGTTTCACATGAATTAAAGGGTTCAGGATTCTCGTTAAAAATGAATATAACTCTCTTTATAAATATGTATTACTTACCCTCCTCATAGCGGCGTTTTCAAATTTTATGAGTTTAATGGAACTCTGTTAATTATTCATTCAATTTTTTTTTTCTATTTTAATTAGTTGCATGCTAATTTTGCCTTTTCTGCTTTCAGTTGACGTATTCGTGACGACAGTGTAGTGGCTAGAAAGTAGCCGAAAAAATAGAATGAGGACAGGAGATGAGTTTTCAGCTGAATTAACGGAATACAGTTCACATGGCGGAGGACGTTATGGTGGTAATTGGAATAGTCGTACACCCGCCAGTGGACGAAATCGTATACCAGCTGAAGCAGAAGATGCATTGGGTCCCACCGATAGTCCTCGTGGATATTTTAGAGGACGTTCGGGACTTTATTATTCACCTCCTGGTACATCTTATACGATTGTTGAAAGACCTTCCTCAGGAATGCACCATCATTCTTCGAGAGATAGAGAATTTAGCTCTCAACACTATAGTAAAAGTTTAAATTTTTAATTTTCCTTTTTTCCCTTTAAATTTTACGATTGTTTTCGAAAAAAGCAAAAATTTTAAACAAAAATAAAAAAACAGGAGATTTTTACGATTAGAATCTTTTAATGGCGCGTTATTGAATTTTGATTTATCTTTAAACCCGGCCATAAAAAAATCGTATTTCCCAAATTTTAAGCAAAATCATTGGGGTTTAACATTCTTTGTGGGGATTTTTTAAAAGGGGTTTTGGGAAATATTTTATTTTAAAACTCTTAACGATTTGTTTGAAAACCTTTTCCCAGGAAATGGTATTTTTTCAAAATTAAAAATTTAGTTTTCAAATTTTTTAAAAAATTGTTTTTACCCTCCGCAAATTTTGGTTTAAAATTTTAAATTCCTCATTCCATTTAAAACAATTTTGCTTTGATTTGTTGATAAACGTGAAAAGTAGTCTATTTTATTTACCGAAAATAGCATTGAAATATTTCGCTTTGTCGTTAATGGGAGGCGTTATTTATGTAATTGAAAATTTGTTCAATTAAATAATTTCTGTGAAAAATTGGTCACCTTTCTATATTGTTAGAAAAGTCGAACATTCATCTTGGTATTTATAGTATTGTAAGATACTGGATACAACTCGAAGATTTAATTTTAGTCTCAACCCCTTTTACGAAATTGAGTAAGTGTATAATTTTTTATGCAAGTACATTACAAATTGCCGAAAATAAACTTTGAGATCGTTCCAAAATTTAAGGATCGATTATTCATTATTAATTTGTAAAAAATGTTCTAACTTTCATTTTTTCGCAAAAGAAGTACAAAGTTTATTTTAAAAGGATGCCAATTAAGTCTTACGACATTCATGTCTAATATTCTTGTTCTTTCCTAATGAATCAAGTAACATATTTAAATTTTAAATTTTAACATCGGAATAAAATATTGCGAAGGTTAACAATAAAATATAGTGTATCAACATGGCCCTAGAAAGAGTAACGTTTTAGTCGATGACAATTTTTTTAATCAAGTCGCTCAGCTTATTTTAAATATTTTGTTCATTTTCGCTATTAAAATACCAAAGACAAATTGCTAATTAGTAATTGACATTTGATAGTTGGAAAATCCAAAATACTCCTAATAATCCAAGTACCGAATTTAATAATTTTTCCTTTAGATTAAAAATTGCGTTGATATTTAAAAAAAGTATGTTGTAACAATCAAGCCTGTAAGAAGCGACTCAAGGACTTATTTTACAAATCAGGTTTAGAATAAATGTTGTAAAAATGATTTACCTATTTAAATATAACAAACCCTTCATAGCTTTTATAATCTGTATGACAATGGAAGTTTTAATATCATTCAAATTTTTTGTTATTTTAATTATTGGCAAATTTTCTTCCTGACTTTCATTATAGAAATGTATGGTAAAAAAAAAATTAATAAAATTTAGTTTTATGAATTAATCAAAGTTTAATCAGTGACTTTTTATTGGTTTTGTTAAAACTAATCGATTCGTATAACAGATAAAAAAATTTCAATACCCTAGAATAAAGAATCACCTTTATTATTCACAGATACAAGATTGTACAAGATCCCAGATCACAATACACAGATAACAGATACCGAACACAGATACAAGATACACAGATAAGGAATACAGATACACAATTCAACAGGATACATACAAGATACACGAACAAAGATACACAGTTAAATACAAGATACACAATTACACATACACAGATACACGTAAACAATACAAGATACACAATCCACAGATACAAAAGATACACAGAACCAGATAAATTCCAATACAGTACAGATACACAGTACAAATACGTACACAATCAATTAAACAGTAACACAGATTCACAGATAACAGATACACAATACAAATACACGTACACTCACAGATACAAGATACACGTACGAATACCAGATACAATATATGTAACAGTACAAGTTCAAGTCACAATCAAAACACAGATCCAGATACACAGGATACACGTAACACAGATAAAGTACAGTACACGATACAAATACAAGAAACAGATAACAGATCACGTAACAGATCAATACACAGATAAAGATACCAGTTTACACAGATAACAATACACAGTACACAATACACAGATACAGATACACAATACCAAACAAGTCACAGATTACACAGTACAAGATCCAAGATACACAATCACACAGATCCAGATACACAGATACAGATCCACAGATAAAGATAAAGATAAATAAGAAACAGATAAAGATACACGATTACACAATCAAGATAAAGGTAACAGATACACAATACACAGATACACAGATAACGATACCGATACAGATTTACACAGTACACAATACCGATACAATTACGATCAAAACAGATACAAGAAACCAAATACCCAGAATACACAGTTCAGATCACAATACAGATAAAAGAACAAGATACACAGATACACAGATACATCAGATACACAGATACACGATACACAGATACACAGATACACAGATACACAGATACACAGATACACAGATACAGATACACAGATACACAGATACATACAGATACAAGATACAAGATACACAGATACACAGATACAGATACACAGATACACAGATACACAGATACACAGATACACAGATACACAGATACAAGATACACAGATACAAAGATACACAGATACACAGATACACAGATACACAGATACACAGATACACAGATACAAGATACACAGATACACAGATACAAGATACACAGATACACAGATACAGATACACAGATACACAGATACACAGATACACAGATACACAGATACACAGATACACAGATACAAGATACACAGATACACAGATACACAGATACACAGATACACAGATACACAGATACACAGATACACAGATACACAGATACACAGATACAAGATACAAGATACACAGATACACAGATACACAGATACAGATACACAGATACACAGATACAAGATACAAGATACACAGATACAAGATACACAGATACACAGATACACAGATACACAGATACACAGATACACAGATACACAGATACACAGATACACAGATACACAGATACAAGATACACAGATACAGATACACAGATACACAGATACACAGATACACAGATACACAGATACACAGATACACAGATACACAGATACACAGATACAGATACACAGATACACAGATACACAGATCAAGATACACAGATACAAGATACACAGATACACAGATACACAGATACACAGATACAAGATACACAGATACACAGATACACAGATACACAGATACACAGATACACAGATACACAGATACACAGATAAACACAGATACAAGATACACAGATACACAGATACACAGATACACAGATACACAGATACACAGATACACAGATACACAGATACACAGATACAGATACACAGATACACAGATACAAGATACACAGATACACAGATACAAGATACACAGATACACAGATACACAGATACACAGATACAGATACAACAGATACACAGATACACAGATACACAGATACACAGATACAAGATACACAGATACACAGATACACAGATACACAGATACACAGATACACAGATACACAGATACACAGATACACAGATACACAGATACAGATACACAGATACACAGATACACAGATACACAGATACACAGATACACAGATACACAGATACAAGATACACAGATACACAGATACACAGATACACAGATACACAGATACACAGATACACAGATACACAGATACACAGATACACAGATACACAGATACACAGATACACAGATACACAGATACAAACAGATACACAGATACACAGATACACAGATACACAGATACACAGATACACAGATACACGATACAAACAGATACACAGATACACAGATACACAGATACACAGATACAAGATACACAGATACAAGATACACAGATAAAGATACAAACAGATACACAGATACAGATACACAGATACACAGATACACAGATACACAGATACAGATACACAGATACACAGATACACAGATACAAGATACACAGATACACAGATACACAGATACACAGATACACAGATACACAGATACACAGATACACAGATACACAGATACAAGATACACAGATACACAGATACAAGATACACAGATACAAGATACACAGATACACAGATACACAGATACACAGATACACAGATACACAGATACAAGATACACAGATACACAGATACACAGATACACAGATACACAGATACACAGATACACAGATACACAGATACACAGATACACAGATACACAGATACACAGATACAGATACACAGATACACAGATACACAGATACACAGATACACAGATACAGATACACAGATACACAGATACACAGATAAAGATCACAGATACACAGATACACAGATACACAGATACACAGATACACAGATACAGATACAAGATACACAGATACACAGATACACAGATACACAGATACAGATACACAGATACACAGATACAAGATACACAGATACACAGATACACAGATACACAGATACAAGATACACAGATACACAGATACACAGATACAGATACACAGATACACAGATACAGATACACAGATACACAGATACACAGATACACAGATACACAGATACACAGATACACAGATACAAACAAGATACAAGATACACAGATACACAGATACACAGATACACAGATACAAGATACACAAGATACACAGATACAAGATACACAGATACACAGATACACAGATACACAGATACACAGATACACAGATACAGATACACAGATACACAGATACACAGATACACAGATACACAGATACAGATACACAGATACACAGATACACAGATACACAGATACACAGATACACAGATACACAGATACACAGATACACAGATACAAACAGATACAAGATACACAGATACAAGATACACAGATACACAAAGATACACAGATACAGATACAGATACACAGATACACAGATACACAGATACACAGATACACAGATACACAGATACACAGATACACAGATACAAGATACAAGATACACAGATACACAGATACACAGATACAGATACAAGATACACAGATACACAGATACACAGATACACAGATACACAGATACAAGATACACAGATACAAGATACACAGATACACAGATACACAGATACAAGATACACAGATACACAGATACACAGATACACAGATACACAGATACACAGATACACAGATACAGATACACAGATACACAGATACACAGATACACAGATACAAACAGATACACAGATACACAGATACAAACAAGATACAAGATACACAGATACACAGATACAAGATACACAGATACACAGATACAGATACACAGATACACAGATACACAGATACACAGATACACAGATACACAGATACACAGATACACAGATACACAGATACACAGATACACAGATACACAGATACACAGATACACAGATACACAGATACACAGATACACAATACAGATACACAGATACACAGATACACAGATACACAGATACACAGATACACAGATACACAGATACACAGATACACAGATACACAAGATACACAGATACACAGATACACAGATACAAGATACACAGATACACAGATACAGATACACAGATACACAGATACACAGATACAAACAGATACACAGATACACAGATACAAGATACACAGATACAAGATACACAGATACACAGATACAAGATACACAGATACACAGATACACAGATACACAGATACACAGATACAAGATACACAGATACACAGATACACAGATACACAGATACACAGATACACAGATACACAGATACACAGATACAAGATACACAGATACAAGATACACAGATACACAGATACACAGATACACAGATACACAGATACACAGATACAGATACACAGATACACAGATACACAGATACACAGATACACAGATACACAGATACAGATACACAGATACACAGATACACAGATACACAGATACACAGATACACGATACAAGATACACAGATACAAGATACACAGATACACAGATACACAGATACAAGATACACAGATACACAGATACAAATAAAATTACAAGTAAAATAAATACCTTACCGGTAACGATCAAGGATCAGATCCACAGTCAAACAAGAACCAAACAACACCCATGAAACAGGATCAAAAGTTCAAAGGTAATGAAAAGATACACAGTGATCAATTACACGCAAAAGTGGATAAAACACGGAAAAGGATGTACAAATCCAAAAAGATAAACAATGATAAAGATAACAATTCACAATTACCAAATTAAAGAAACCGATAAAGTTTCCAGAAACAGGATAAAGATTTCGACCATACCACAAACCCACAGATACAAATCCGGATTGGTTCAAGATTTAACAAACACGTATCAGTTTAATACACTACACGTCAATTTAAAATCAACGGTAACAGATACAGATTTGGTAAAATCACTTAAAGTCAAGATTAAAGTCAATCAGATCCGTTGATGAAACAGATTCCGTCCAGTTTATAAGTAACGAAACCAAATGATGTAACAGATTTCGATAACCTCACGTAACTACGAAACGAACACTTCCAATCAAAATAACAATTTCAAGGAAAAATACACGTACGTCGTAAATATGGGAACACGATTAAAAGAATACCAGTTCACGTCCAGATAAAAACCAATAAAAGAATAAAGTCCATTCCGTTAAAGAAAAAAACCTCCTCCCAAATAACAATTTCGTACCGAAGACAAAACAAAGAAAAAATAAAAGTAAATATACAATCCTTTTGTTTTAATGACTTAACACACAAACATTTCCAAAACAGGAAATCAAATTGAATTAATAAAAGGCCAACAATTCCTTTAGTGGAAGTAAAAGAATTTTAAATTCGTTTAAAACCCTTTAAAAAGTTCTTATTTCAACTTAATTAAACGTAAAGGTTTGGAAATAGGAATAAATTTTTACACTTAAATACACCAAATACACATTTTAAACATAAAACCGAAATTTTGTTTTAATACCTTTGGAAAATTTAACTAAACTTAAGATTTTTAAACTCACGCTGTTTAATTTTAATTAACTTTTAAACCAAACCAATAATAAGTTTAAATTATTTAAAGTTTCTTTACCAACATCCTTTAAAATTCCAAATACCTTGTGGTTTAATTTTCCAACTTATAAACTTTAAAAATCCAATTAAACTGTATTTTTTAATTTAAATTTAAACCCAAATAATACAATTTTTAAGCAAAAAGAAATATAAAACTCTTTATTTACAATTCCTTTTAATTGAACGACATAAAATTTCCAAAAAAAATGGAAAATTTAATAAATCAACAGCCACAATTTGAACCATAATAAATGATTATTTATTTCTTTAAAACCGTTAACTTTGACAACTATTAACGTAATTAAGGCAAAGAAACAATTTTCATACATTACGTACTTCAAAAACACTTAAAAACAAATGTGTCTGATAATTCCCGGAAAATTTAATAGCCAAAATAAGGGATGACTCACGGTAATCAATACAATCAGAACACCAATAATTTAAATGAAAGCAAGTAAATCGATAAGGGCAATGTATGCGAATTAGAAGACAACAAGCTTGACTTCGTTAATACGATACAATGCTGTTCCAACTAGAACCACAAATAAAAAACTACGCAACATTAAGCGGTAAAATTCTACAGCATAAAGCAGAGAAAATGTTGAATAAAATGTCTCGATGAGAAATAGACATTCAAATAAATGAGGAAAGGTTCTCTCATGAGTATTTTACCGCACAAAAACACAAAAGGTCTGAAGACCAATATGTTATCATTCAAGCTCAATTAAACCGCATGAAGAACCCGCTAGCGCAAACAATATAGCTACCAAACATAAAAATCAAATACCAAGGGTATTGAAAATAGGATCAATTATGACCATTGAGAAAAGTTATGCAATACAACAATCCATAGATAAAAATAAAAAAAGTTGATAAATTTCACATAACAGAAAATAAAAAATGCTGGAAGATAACTTGCTTTCATTCCATTGTCAAACCAAGCTGACCATTGTATCAATCGCTTCAATAATACTCCTTCCACCTTTAAAATTTTCCTTAAATCAATAAATCTCGATGGTTGTGTTGTTATTGTTACCCAACCAAAAAGATCAATCTTGCAACATCTCACTGAAGGTGTACTTTGCTACATACTTAAAAATTATTGCATTCCAGATTTTATTAATTAATTCTTCAAGAGTAATGTTTGTCAAATACTAATTCGCTAAATTCAATAAAAATTATGAAATTATGCTAACTTATAATAAATAATATATAATGATTCAGATAAAATTTGTTCGAAAGAAATCGAGCTCATATTTCATTTATAAATGTTTAAAGTGAGAGGACTAAGGTTATTACTTTACTTATCACTTGGAATAGTTATTTTGCATACCTAAAATAGTACAAACGTTAAGATAACCACATTAAAAAAAACAATTAATATCATTAGTGTAAATAAAAGATGTATTTGATAACGCTTATGTAGTGATCAACGACTTAATACACATTACTACTACATTGTCGTAACAAATTACATAACTTTTAATTCACTAGCACTTATGCGTACTTAACACACCTGCACTTAGTCATTTGCATATGCACTTAGATTATGCATACACAGCACTTATGCAACTTATGATATGCACATGACTTATGCACTTACACTTAGCACATGCATTATGTCACATTTAAGCACTATGCACAAATCATATGCACCATGCACTTAAGCAACATGACAACACAGACACATATACACGATATGCACAATGCATAAGCACATGCACACCCACACACACCAACACATACACAGCACACAAAACCACACCACAAACAAACACACACAAACAACAGATAACCAACAAACACACAAACAACACATACACACAAACACACCACAACACAACACACAACACACACACACACACACACACACACACACACACACAACAACACACAAACACAAACACAACTCTGCTGCTTGTCACACTTTCAGACGCTCACTTGCTCTATACTTATTACTCATCAAGTTGTTGTATTTCGTAAATTTGGTTAATTTACCGTAAAGTTTTCAATAAATTTTGGCTAATAGGAACAATCACAAATAAATTATTTACTTGGTCGTGGAGGTGATTTTGTTCTTGTTACCTGTCAGACAGCATAATTTAGTGGTATAAATGATAAAATAAATACAGTTTGTGTTGCTTAACCTTATAAATTCGATTATCAATATGACGCCATTGTTAGTAAAGTACGTATCACCAGATGAATGGAGATGTCTTTGGAAAAGTAATTAAAGTAGATTAAATGGTTATTATCAAAGTTTGTACATAACTCATTCTTCGTTGTTAGACTGGAAGGTATGAATATTAATGTAACTCATATAGCTTGCTGTCCTCTAGTACTGATGCATGAAACTTGTGAATGTTTTGAAATCGTTTCTAGGCACATTTCCTACACTTATTCAACCTTGTTCTAGCCATAGGTCCTTCTGTTTTAGGATATCATGTTCAATTTAAGATTCCGGTTAATACTAATTTTTGTGAATTTATTTATCAAAACAATAGGTAAGTTATTACCTGAACACTTATACTTAAATATTTGATTTGATTCATGTTGAATTTTGTTTTTGGTCTAGTTTTGAATAACGTAGTGTAGTTTTTATTACAATTTTTTTTTGTTTTAGGGACATATTTAGGCAGTAATTCAAATTTCGATCGATCATTGGAAATAAAAAACGACCAATATCACAGCAAGTACTTCGTTTTTTGGTACACAAATCAATCAAATAATAAACTAAACGTTGAACGGTCTAGAAGATCTCAGCAAGTAGTCCGGCATCAACAACTCATCAAGTAAATTATAGAATACCAAATTATGGGTTTAGTGTACATGAACTTGTTACAAGAACTGTTACTATGGTTAGAGATCCACCGGAGGAACATGGTTTTGGTATATTGTAAAAGGAGGCAAGGAAGGGGTGAGTTATTTTTAATTTTCTTTTATAAATTTTATGATAAATAAAAACGTCGAAAGTTTCTCATTTATTAACAAGTAAAGTTCAATTGGAAAACTGTCAAAACAAACATTTCGAGATTTAATATATCAACCTGCGAGGTCTTTTTAAATTGAAGTTGAAACAAAATTAGAATGTATAATTATGAAACGAATTTACATTTTTTAGATATTTAGCAATTTACTTAAATTGACAGTTTTGTTTAGATTATAATTTTAATAATTTCATACTATAAAATAACTAGATTCATAAACATCTAACCATTAAAATTACGACTTTTGAAGTATTAATTAGGAGCCATTACATTAATTGTTAGTAAAACCACTAATTAGTTGTGAGTTTATTCCAAAATTGCAACACTTAAACCACAATTGCACGCATTATACGATAGTATCCATCTTCTTGGGGAAATCGAGCAACCGGATTATTTTGTGTTTAACTTCACCATCGCCATTTTAAGTTTATATCAGTATATTATCATCGTTCCAATTTTCATTGTGAAAGTCTGTTACCTCTTGTACTACATAACACGTTAAAGCTTTCATGCGCTTCTAAGTTCTGTCTTGCATTAAAATTTTATTCCGCATTAATTAAAATTCACATTTATTAATAAATCGTGCAGCACTAGCTCAAAACACACACGCACACACATACACACACACACCACACGCAGACGCCACACCACACCACACGCACACGCACACACGACACACAAACGCACACACCACACGCACACACCACACACGCACGCACGCACACGACACACACACACACACACACACACACGCACACACACGCGACCACACCACACACACACACACACCACACGCACACACAACACATAATACCACACCACACGCACACACACCACAACACACCACACCACACCACACACACACACACACACACACACACACATGCACAGCACACCACACCACACGAACACCACACACACACACACACACCACACACCACACACACACACACACACCACACACGCACACACCACACACCACACACGCACACCGCACACACCACACACGCACACACCACACACCACACACCACACCCACACCACACACCACACACACACACCAAGTAGTAGTATACAACCGATCCTAACCCAAAAGTCACTAGAAAAGTTACTATATTTGAAAAAGTCACTGATAAATCGTGCACACGCCACGAAGCCAAACACACACACACACACACACACACACACACACACACACACACACACCACACCAACACACACCACACGCACAACACGCACACCCACCACACACACAACGCACACACCACACACCACAAACACACACCACACAGCACACACCACACACCACACACCACACACACACACACACACACCACGCACACACACACACACACACCACACACCACACACACACACACACACACACACACAACACAACGCACACACACACACCATACACACCACACACCACACAACACACACCACACACCACACCACACCACACACCACACACCACACACACACACACACACACGACACCACACACACACCACACACACACACACACACCACACCACACACCACACCACGCACACACGCACACACACACACACACACACCAAGTAGTAGTTTACAAGGCCGATCCTAACCCAAAAAGTCACTAGAAAAGTTACTATTTGAAAAAGTCACTGAAAAAGTAACTAGATAGCTGGTTCGCGTCCCGCTAAGATGTGGTGTATCATAGCTAAAATAGTCGGTGCTTGTCTGTAGTAAAAGGTGGTCGCGTCATAGCTAAAAATAGTCGGTTCGCGTCTTAGCTAAAAATTATAGTGACAGCACCATCATTAAAAATAGCTGGTGCGAGTCATTATTAAAAAATAGTAGGTAATCAATCACAAGTGTGGTTTGAATCTCTGCAAATATGTCACAAAGGGAAATAACCAGATATGTGTGGTTGGTGTCTGTGCTAGACACACATCTGGTTCATGTCCTCGATAAAAGGTGGTTGTTTCATAGCTAAAAATAGCCGGTTTATGTCCTCACTAAAAGGTGGTCGCGTCATAGCTAAAAATAGTCTGTTCGCGTCGTATCTAAAAAATATAGTGACAGCACCATCATTAAAAATAACTGATGTGCGTCATCATTAAAAAATAGTAGGTGACCAAACCCATGTGTGGTTTGAATCTCTGATATGCAAATATGTCACGAAGAAAATAACCAGATATGTTTGGTTCGTTTCTGTGGTAAATACATGTAATAGAAAAGTAACTAGATGTGAGGTTTATAACAAGTGGGTATATAAACGGGCCTTTAGACAGATGTAAAGGTTTCATTGAAGTTAATAAATCTGCAGAAATACAATATAATAATGAAGAATTCAATGCAAAAGTTTGCATCAGGAGCAATTTGTAAGAGGTCTCCAAAATGGAACAAATAGAAGACCTGATACGCAAAATAAAGAAGTTAAAATATGATTTGGAGTTGTATGAAGTGCAGCGTATGCTGAAAAAAGCAAAATTAAACTAAAGTCTTGTTATTAATGCATTATTGTAAAATTGCTAACAATCTAGACATTGATGTGTTTCGTGTTACACTGGCAGAACTAAAATCAAAAGTTAAAAACTTATGATCTGTTAGTAAAATTTGAATAGATTTGAAATACCTTATTTTAGAAAGAAATTGTTATTTATTCTTGTAAACTGGTGTAATATTGTTTGCCCTAATTTTTAAATTTAATAGTCCTGAAAACTTGTCGTTTATTAGAATTTGTGAAGTGGTGTATACGTATTATTTAAACAAATATTACCTTTGTGTTTGTAATATATAAAAAAAATGAAATAAAGGTGCTCAACGGAATTGTATGTACATGAAAATTTTTAAACTAAACGAAGATGCTTTACTGCATTATATACTATATGAATATTGATTTAATTTAAAATATTACTATTAATGCATTTTTGTAAAATTGCTAACAAACTAGACATTGTGTGTTTTGTGTTACACTGGCAGTGAAGTGGTGTATACCGTATTCTTTAAACAAAATATTACTTATGTGTTTGTAATACGTAAAATAAAAATGAAATAAAGATGCTTAACGGAATTGTATATACATAAAAATTTTTAAACTAAACGAAGATGTAATTAAAATTATTATTAATTATAATCATTAAACGAAGATGCTTTACTGCATTATATAATATATGAATATTGATTTAATTTAAAATATTACGCTCCAAAATTTAACTTAAATGGAATAATCATTAATTTAAAATTATATGGATTACAAATGGAAATACGAAGTTGTACTAATGTACATTTTTAATTCTAAGTAGTTTCATTTTCAAATAATGAAATCAACAGTGTTATGTTAATTAATGGTTACATAAAAATTATAATAAATATAAGTAATATATTAATAAATGAGTAAAACTTGTAAAATGATAATGAACTATATGGTTTAGAAAAGATTGGAAAAACACTCGTAATTATATCTTGCATTGAAAATGCTGACCATACACATTCCTTTCTGTTGAAGTACATTTTATTCCTTATAGTACTGATTTTACAAGAAATTACATATATAATTTTTACATCGCGTTGGAACTAAAAATTGGTGGTCCTAAACTAATTAAAATTGTTGAAATCGTGCAGTTAGTTGTGTTTTATGAGTATAAGTAAGTAAAGCAAAAAATTTGTGTTTTAAGTGCAGTTTATCGTTTTAAAATTGTATAGATCAATTTTAGGACCATTTTTCATATTTTGACAAATTAAAAACGCAAAAGATAAAGTGCCGCTTGTAACACGCTATCACACTTTCAAAATAATTAATTTCGATTTGGACCTATGGGCAAATTAAAAAATTGAAGAGCGTTTTTAGGACTTAGAACCAATATATCTCTGATAGAAAAGCTATTACCAATAATGTTCACTTAGATAATAGGAATGAAAATCCTTAGAATAGAGAGCAATTTGGCTCTTTTAAAATTTTATTTGGCTCGACTACAACAGCAATTAGGAAACTTTCCCATAATGGGTGGTAGGATAGGTGGTGAATGCAATACGGCAAGTTTAGTTTGGTATTCCCTTGTTAATATTAAAAATAACGATAAATTTTGGTCGGTGGTCTCCGCTTTGTATCCTGCAAACAAACACCCTGATAGAATAGGAAGATATCCCCATTTCGATGAGGTATTGAATCGTGGCACGATTAAATTTCCCATTAAATTAACAGATATAAAAAATTTGGAAAACTAAACCGTCTATCCGTAAATTTATACTGCATAGTAAAAAGCATGTAATGCCATTCATTATAATGATAAACACAACCATAGTTTCCACGATAAATTTATTAGTACTCTCCTCGAACGACAACAGTGTAAAGGGGCAAACGTCAACAACCAATATTACCACTTTACGTGGATCAAGAACATGTCAGCGTTGTTGTCCTCTCAACTTTCCAATCGAGGACGCAAACAATTCTTTTAACATATGCTTAAATAATTTTTCCTCTAACATTCTGTTACTGAAACACTCCACTAACTGCTATCAAATAAATAAATGCTCGGTAAAATTGCCCAACGAAAACCAAAAATATTTAGAGTTTACGCACTATTCATATAAGGAAAAGGTTCCTTTGCTATTTACGCAGATATTGAGAGTATTTTAGGAAAATGTTTCAACTCTCCAGATGTTGGTGGTGCAAACACAAAATTGTTTCAAAACCATATACCTTTCAGTATTGCGTTTTATCTCAAGTGCTTTACGATGACACTTTATCAAAATTTTTCTGCTATAGAGGGCAGATTGCATTACGTGGTTTATCAATCAGTTATGGAACATTGAAAATTCGGTCAATTCAATTGTTACTAATGTAATTACCATGCAACCGCTAAGCTTGGTTCACCAACAAAATTTTGATGAGGCTACGCATTGTCACGTATGCGAAAAACCCTTTATAGAAAATGAAATTAAAGTAAAGGACCACTGCATATCACAGGGATCTATAGAGGGCTGACCATAATAACTGTAACTTAAACTTTCAAGATTCACACGAAATCCCTGTAGTATTCCATAACCTAAGTGGGTGATGCTCATCTTTCCATTAAAGAACTAGCAACCTGTATTCCTGGACCTGTTAAACTTTACCATTAAACAAAGAAAAGTACATTTCTTTTACAAAACATGTTGACAATACAAGCATTCAGTTTAAATTTATCGACTTGTTTCGATTTATGAGTAGCAGTTTAGACAAGTTATGTTCCTACTTGGATAATAACAAAAATCCATAACTAGATTACACAGCCGTAATGAAACCGAATTTGATTTGATAACGAGAAAGGTGTTTTTCCATATGAGTATATAGATTCTTGGGAAAAGTTAAATGAGACCTCTCTATCGACTAAGGGGAATTCTTTAGTTATTTGCATAACGAAGGTGTCAGTAGTGAAGCATACGAGCATGCTTTAGAAGTATGGCATGTTTTTGATATTCGAACGTTGGAAGTATTCGGACCTGTATCTAAAAACTGACGTGCTTCTTTAGCGGATATCTTTGAAAACTTTCGCAACACCTGCCTGCAAACCTACTTTCTTGATCCATTACACTACTATACGGCTCCCGGTCTAGCATTTGATAATGTTAAAATTACACAGGTCAGATTGGAACTTTTAACCGACATCGATCAGATTATGTTCATTGAGGAGGGTATTAGGGAGGCGTCATTCAATGCAGTATTCGTTACGCAAAAGCCAACAACAAATACATGCCGGAAGGATTCGATCCTGAACTACAAACCACCTATTTAATGTACTATGACGTAAATTCGCTTTATGGAGCCACGATGTGTGAATCATTACCGATCGGGAACTTTAATTTTGTGGAAGACTTTGAGGACTTGGACATAATAAATCATCCCGATGATTCCGAGATTGGGTGCATTTTGATTGTGATTTAGACTATCCGAGAGATTTGCATGAATCCCAGTGACTTGCCGTTAGCGCCCGAACATATGATTCCACCCGGATCTAAAATTAAGAAACTATTGTTAACTTTGTATCCTAAACGGCACTATATCGTGCACTATAGAAACTTGAAGTTGTATATAAAACACGGTTTAAAACTTGTAAAAATCAACCGTGTCTTGCGTACGAAGCTATATCGAGTTAAATACAAAATGAGACAGCAGGAAAACAAATTTACCATAATTTTTTAAATTAATGGTGAACAGAAGAAATTAAAAATTAAAAGGCTCCACTGCGGCGAGCATTAGAGAAATAAATTTACAGGATTACAAGGAATCTTTGTTTAATGAGACAGTGGTAAAAAAACATCAGTACCTAATTGGGTACATAACCTTTATCAAATATGCTTTTAAATTTACTAATGCAAACTACGTCGCCCACCATGAATCGATCGTTTTTATTAAAGATTTTGAGATTCGAATATACATTAAGCGGTGTGTTAGCATTTACTTCGCTAGGTTTCATTCCGATCGTTCAATGTTTACGATTATTGTATTCTGTTGTTACTTTCTCGAGAAGTCTTCCAATCCATACGTATTTTCCACCCAACCCAAATTTTTTATACAAGGTATTCTTGATGGTCCTAATCACTCTTTCTGCTATGCTAGCCTTTTTCGTTCTGTAGGTGGAGTAGCGATTAATGTTATATTTCATCTTCAGTTTATCGAAATGATTATTGTAGAACTCTTTTCCAGCATCTGTTTGCAGATTCTTAGGCGTCCGTTCTTTAAAAATGGTTTGCATAGCTTTTGTGACGTCTGCACCCGTCTTCGTCTTCAATCCTCTCGTCCATAGGTGTTTAGAGGAACAGTCGATAACTACCAGCATGTATTTGTAGCCTTTATTCTGTTTGGCGTAAGGTACAAATTCAGCTAAATCGGCTTGCCATAGATCATCGAATCCTTTAATAATAGTGCGTCTACGTGGGAAATTTTTGCGTGTCGGTTTATTCAACTCGTTTACCACTTGTTCCATCCTCTATCAATTTACTTAAAGTTTCTTTAGTTGCATTCAAATTTGCCTCTGCTATCACAACGTAATTACGAACACCATCTATAAGCAACTTCACTAACTGCATAGAAAATTCGAGGAAGCCTTTATTTATGGCATTAGTGTCTTCTTGAAGACCGGCCACCTCTCTTAAGCGGTTCCCATTTAAATTGAACTTCGTTAGTTGATAGTGCTGTAAGGTTAGCGCATCTTGACGTTTGATGGGATCGGCTATATTACTTAAACGCTTATTTTCCACACTAAACTTATCATCGGTAATGGAGAATTGCGTTTTTAGCAATTTATGGAATTGACTATGAACATGAGAGCGTCCAAACTTGTCCATCGTTGTGCAAACTATAGTTGACTAAAACATTGTTTGTCGGGTTTCTCAATATATCCATCTTCGTATAGTTCTTCCACGATTGATATGATGTCGTTGACGAGTCCAGTATTACCGGCCATTTTTTCTGCCCATAAGACTCCAAATCTTGAATCAATTCATGCACGTTGTTCCAGTATTTGTATTCAACCGGTCGCCCAATTTCTTTGAATACAGCTACTTCCCCCCCTTTTTTCTCCTTCACCTCTGCCTTCTCCAGTAAGGGTTTAATTATCCCTGTATATTTTTTGGCACGTGTACCTTTCAATTGTTCATCCGGGTTATTATCGCGACGAGCTACATTAGTTGCAATTAAGATCTGTGTATAGTTCGCTTCATCTTCGCTAGTTTTTAGACGTTTGTCAGGTTCATTCATGATTATTAGGTCATAGAGACCGCTCGTACCACTGTACCGAACTCCCTTAATAACCAAATCCTTTCCATCTATCTTTACTGATGTCTTGCCAATTGCCCACTTATCGGTGGAAATGTCGTAAAGAACTCCATAAGTGGTATCAATTGCATTCGATGAATCGCTTAGCATGCGCTCTACGTATATTCGTGGTAATGGATCATATTGTTCCAGAAATTCTCTCGATGCAGAGGTATTGAGTGAAATAGGATCGGTCGTAGTCGCTACACTTTCTTCTTCCACTTGGGGTGCAATGTCTCCAATCACACTAGTCTCGAGGAACGATGGTGTCTCTTGACGCAGAGGATTTCTTTGAAAATACGAAAGTCGACAGAATGGACTAACATAATTACTACCACTTAAAGAAGATGATCTTCGTTTGTTAATTCTTCGCAAGTGATAAGGTATTGATGGCGTGGTACTATACTGTTGAATTGGTGACCTTTTGTTTTGATAGGGGACGAATGACGTTTTGGTGACGGTTTTACGAATACCTCCTACGGCTCCGTCTTTCGTTCGATCTTTACCAGCGGTTAAATTTTCTTTTAGATTTTTGTAAGTGGTTCAATAAGTGGTTTGTAAGCTTTAATGAAATCTGTCTCTTTAGTAAATCGATCCTTCTTAAAATGATCATATTTTTGCTATATAGCTTTACGAACTTGTATAATACGTTTCGTCAACGCTAATCTCTTGTTATCCATCGGTGCAGATCAACAATAAAACAGATAAACAGGTCTAACAGGTAAATAAACAGCTCTGTTTAAAACAGGTCCGTTTAAAACAAGTCTGTTTAAAACAGGTCTGTTATTTATGCTGTTTGCTTGTAGGCTGTTTGATTCCAAATGATATTACAACTACACCGCTAGGGAATTATATACTGATCGAAGCCTTTCCTAAAACGACCGTTTTGTACTTCAGCGTCCTTATTTATTACCATGAATCCGTATCGATTTCGCCAAGTCTCTGAGCACATGTCACGAAACAATTGCATGCTTACTATTGGGGCGACATGATCTTCATATATGTGACGCAAATTCAAATCATCCTGTTCGAAAACACTATCAAATTGGCGTTGTCTCTAATCAACTGTTTGGGAATTTTAGTATGGGTTTGACCCAAGTAGAAGCAGTCAATGTTATTGTGACGACCCATTGAAAAGTACGCTCTAATATGATTCTGTTTTTCGCAAGCGATATCGTCAAAGATAAATACTGAATTGGGTTTTGCCACGCTCGGTTCCATAATATCACCATTATCGCTGAAGCAATAATAACCAATATCTTTCATGGGATCTAGAATTTCACCCAAGAGTCGATATTTTTCCTGATTCAACGATTTCGAATAGACATACACGTGTTTGAAACGAAGACCGTTAGGTTCAGTTAGGAGACTGAGCATGGTGTTTGTTTTCCCACAATTGGAAGGACCACAAATTATAGCGCGTACGCTGTTTGGAAGTAACTTCCCATGCCGTTGTATCTCCCTATTTCCAGCTCGGGTCAAATCATCGAGATTTGCAATATGTAGTTTTTAGTTTGAACCACTACCTCATGTTGCTGTTGTTGTTGTGAGCGTCAATTAAAACTGCACAACTTGTCAATATGATTTTATTTATACACTTAATATTACAAGAAATTGTTATAACATATTACATTTCTTCACTTCTCCTGTCAGAGGATTGTATTGCACCATAGCATCGTGTAGTATGAGGCAATAGCAACGATGCCGGCTTCAAAGCCTCCAAAGCTTCCATTTCGAGTTTTACATCTACCGTCGAGTGTTTTAGCGATTCATTTTGTTTTGAACAGTCCATTACGAATATTGGACATGTCTTGAATTGCGAATAGTCAAACAATGCATCCTGATGTTCATGAGTGCTGTTGGTATAAAAGTCTCTTCGAAAATTTAAATAGTTTTGGTAGGCCGTTATGTACTTGTTGACATTGAAATCCAGATGCATCGCTTCGTGTGGGTAACTTTCTGAGTGGAGGTGTAACTTTAGATTCGAATATTCACATTATCGAAATCTGCCGCTCTTTCCGTCGTTGAAAACTTTTTCCCCTTTTTAAAAGCCACAATTACCCATCGAGGCTTCTCTAATTGAGTGGAAGTTTTAATTGGCCATATATCCGACTGTGTTTGCTTTAAAGCTGGCAATTCGTATAGTTCCCATTGACGAAACGGAATTGTAATGGTTGTATTTTTATTGATTTGTTGGAACAGAGTTAGTTTGGCACTGTCGCTTAGCATCACATGCGGAATCTTCCATTGAATTTTGTTTAGGATTATTTTAGCATCGTTTGCGCTACCCTTATAGCAATCAGCATCGCTTCTCGAACGTATTAAGGCCAACTCCTGTCGCATATTCACGATAACTTGTCGATAATCTTCCATACTTCCGAATATGTGTTTTACAGGTATACAGACAGCAAAATGTTTTTCTTTGTTGCTTTTAGCGTGTTCTACTTGTAACGGCTCCTTCGTTTTCGACGACCATTCTAAATGCTGTAGACCTTTGCTCTCATTCGATGTGTACGATACATATCCTTTGAGTGCGGATGTTATACCGGATTTCTGCATGTATCCACTTTCTGTCCTCCTAATTCGTAGCGAATTTCTTCGAAAAGGAATGATGCAAAATTGTTTGTTAGGTAACATGTTTTTACACCGCCCCCTTCTTCTGCTGAACTCCATTCAATTTTACCTTCTATGTACAAGAAACTATCATAAGTAGCGGTGACAAGATCTTGACTCTGTATTAATATACGGATTTCATCGGACAAACCGTAATTAGAAGAACCGTACGGAAGATATATATGAATATCTGACTTGGTAATGGTCTCATCAAAACGTGCGCTTTGAAAGATTTTTAACGCTTCTGCCATTTCTATGCGGTTTTAACCCTATAGATTCCAAGAAGTACTTTTCGCCAGACGTTAATTTGCCAACACGCTCCGTGTTCGAATAAAGCAATATATGCTCACGTCCTTTATTTATAGCATCATTGAGGAAAAATGGAAGCGGACCTTGGTTAATTCTTAAGCCCATATTCTTTTAATTCCAGTCGTACCGTAAATCGTTCGTTTTCCCCGAAATCGATTAGTTCACCCTTCTGATTTGTTAATTTAATTGAAATATTACGGATAGTGTTTGTGTTGACTTCCAAATATTGAGGATTGCTGGGAATTTTGTCTAAACTATAGCCTGGTGGGACGGACACGTCTATTTCATACAGCACCTTCGCGGCATTCCCGTTTCTATACGAGCCTTTGACAATATTACACTCAATGTGAATATTTGTATGTTTAATTATTTGTATATCTAATACAGAGATATGTAAAACGTTAGCTTCTAATATCAGCGGTTCAAAACCCTACGTCCAATGAAATCATTTTGGGTAAAATCTATGGCAAATTCACAGCTAAGCTCGCACTTGAGCGTGTTATTATTTGCCCTTAAACTAAGGAGACTTGTAGGAATGTGCGCTTTTATATAGATGCTCAGTTCTTCCAACTCGTATGCGCCATGTGGAATTTCAATAGCGTTGAGTTCTGTCGCTTTTATATAATAAAATTTATCGTTTCCAGCGTGTATATTCCTTATGCTATTACAACCGTAAAATCCGACAACACTGATTACGTAGGTTTTCTCGAAAATTAAGTTCGATCGGAGGATAAAAGTTATTACTCGCTGTGTTACTAACACCCCCTACACTGAAGGTGATTGACATGGTGACTACACGTCTCCAACTACTGAGTATGCTATTTATATAGAAACTTTAAACAGAGATGTCCACAATTTGTGGTACCGAATTGTTGCTCTTGAGAGTAATTATAGTATACTTTGCAATCGCGAAAGTAGTCCAGAACTTCTCTCGGTGGTGGAATATTTCCGAAACTATCATAGTACCATACGCTCCCATCATGTTTTTTGTAACAAACCCAATGAGTACCACATCCCTTTTGGTTATGTTAATAATACCAGCCTCGTTATTCCATGGTAATTTGGGCATATTATCTCTCATAAACACATCCCTAAAGTATGGTACATCCTTTGCGTGCTTTCTTAGCTCTACATCAATTAACGGTCATTTCGATAATTTATGAAGTTTTTTTTTTGTTTTCAAGTGCAAAGCCATATTTCCTCCTGACCGGTAGTGTTTCAAAAATATTGCACCGCCGTTTGCCTTTCCCACAGCGATGGCCTCCATTATACGATTATGGCGTGAAGTTTCATCTAACATTTTCCTCGCACCGCTAGATACGTTAACCGCTTTTGCTTTTGCCCCTCCGGCTAAAGCGCCAACGGCGGATAATCCCGCAAATAATGGTATAAGAAATGGTAAAAATCCACCCTCTTTAGGAATGGGAATTACTCTGGGAACGCTTACTTTTCCTTTCCCACCTAAGCTTTTCACAGCCAATTTTGCTGCTTGTAAAGCCTTTACAGTACTAGGACTGTTTTTCATTTTCTTGGTTATTATTCTACGTAATTTCAATAGACTGGTACGTGGTCGTTTGGTTCTACTAATACCATTCTTAACTTTCTTTTTACCTGCTACAGCTAAAACGGCTGTTCGTTCACCTAACTTGGTGTCGGATGACTTAACACGATCCCAAGCTTTTCTTTCCAAAATATAATCCGCTCGATGTCTACTAGCCAAGCCTTTATTATCCCTATAACTGATATCGTGAGCTTTACAATGAGCGTCTAGGAGGTTAATACCGCGATCATCACGTTGTAGCCTTTTATCTAATTTAGTTCCGGGACCACAATACTGATACCCGGGAATATGGAGCTCAATGGGTAGCTTATTAATGAGAATTAACCAGACCACACGTGCACTTCTACGCTTCACAATTAACATTGTTTGCATGGAAGCAGGAATTGCTGTATTTATAGGTAACGATCAAGCTACAATCAAAACAAACAGATTTTTACCAATATTTTTTTATTTATACATATGATACAGTAAATAGCTAGGTCGGTAATGCAGCATCTCCATAATATAAACTGTATTATGAGAATTCATATCGTACTTGTAATTCAACACATTTTCAATGTCGCGATAAATGTTATCGAAAGTGGCGGTAGTTGTTGACTTGTTCGGTGAGGTTTTGAAAGAAACAGGGAAGACCGTAAGATTCCAGTAATTCCAACCGATAGTTAATTATATCCTTTAAGTTGAAAAGCTCTTCAGTGTCGTTCTTGTTCAACGTACAGGAACGACCGTGGTTTTGCGAATTGTTACGCTTTTAATGTCTTTCTTTGAGATGATGACCTTTCACTACTTCCCAATTATAAAAATAGTAAAATTGCTACCAAGCAGTTCCAACTTTGCTCGTATTCAATGTCCGTTCCTCGTTGATATTTAACCAATCAATGTGGTTTTCAGTCTTTGAACAAAAACTTCATTTCAGATATGTTTACTTGAGTAGCATCTTGTTGAAATAAAGGCTGTTTTATTAATTCCCTTATAAACCAAAAAATTTTATACCCTTTTTTTTAAAAAGTCAAGGAAAGTTTTTTTTGGGATTTTTTTTTCCGGCAAACCAATCTCTGCGGTAGGTTAAAATTCCCCGTTTTCTTTCCAGAATCCTCTTTTAAAATTGCGAAAAGTTTAAAATCTCATTTTTCCAACGAAAAGGAAACTGGGCGCCCGGCTAACAAAACCGGTTTTTGGCAATTTGAAAAAGAAACCAAAAAGAAGGGAATTTTCAAAAACTTCCTTCAAAACCTAAAAATAATTTTAAAGGGTTTCAGTTTCGTTACAGGATGGTTTTTAATTTTTGATTTAGAATTTTCAAAGAAGCACTGGTTCTTTTGGTTCTGGAACACACATCGATTTTTGGATTTGTAGACTGATGAGGTTCAATAAGATCCTTTACATAGTGCAAAGTGAGTGTCTGTTATTTTCGAGACACGTACTTTATCAAAGACGTCATCTCAGACGCATAGATTTAATGGCCAAAAATACCGCCTTGAAAAGGTCAGCAAACCATCGTGAATTAAAGATACCATTTGAGTCTATAGTCTGAGCCGACCTTATTCGATAACATCATGACAAACTTAAGTCGTTATCAAGTCTGTCTTGATCGAGGAGCACATTTAGAACATGTAATAAAGTCTAAATAATATGTATCTCTTAAATAAAATCAAGAATTACAAGTTCAGTATCGTATAAACAACATTTAAATATTTGTTATTATAATATCGCTAGCAGTAATACTGGTCAACAACCTATTACTATATGAGCAATTTATTTTGTAATCAAACTTTCATCGGATTTTTGGTAAATGCTGTTTCAACCTGTTGAAATGAAAAACAAGATTCGTTATGCATTTCAAATTCCCAGATATGCTATCATTTTTATTAAAGTCAGTTTTTGTTTAGATAGGCGTAACCTTTTCGAACATCATTGTAAATTTTCTTTAATTTAATGTTTTGAATAGGAATTTGTCAATCTTTCTACTTTCCAAAAACTATAGAATGCAAATAACATGTTTTCCAAAATTTATGAAATATGCATATGTTACATTTTTTTATGATTGTGGACCTGAACAGGCTAAATTTGGCCTATCGTGTAAAGCACTCAGGAACACTTAGGAGGATGGATAGAGGATAATGAATTGCCAATAGATGCCTATGAACAGCTACCTTAAATTTTCTCATATCATAAGTGAGAGGAAAAAAACTAGGGAGATCATTCCAGAGTTTAGAAGCCGTGTAGAAAATGTGGATTGCGCCCGTTTGGTACGACAAGTGGAGATTTGTACTGCATACTGATGATGTGAATGAGCGAACCGAGTGTTTCTCGCAAAGATAGCCGAGATGGTATCAAAGAATATAATTCAGAGCAATAGCCGTTGTAATAACGATAATACAAAGAAAGAACTGAAACCATCCTTCTATGCTCAAGGGACTGTATGTGAGAAGTTAAGGACGGGTCATTTATAAGCCTAATCGTCTCTTTTGAATACGATCAACGATATCGAGAGCGTATTGAGCACTAACCCAAAGGTGGAAATTTAATTCCAGATTTGCCCAATTTGGGCCTTTAACAAAGGATTGTTGAAGAAAACTGTTAATTTGTACAAAAATTATTTTTAAATTTTTTATACGGTTTTCAACCCATAAAATTTGAAGATAGATACCCAACAATAATAATCTAAACAAGATGGCCTTTATACTTAAAAAGGAAATATTGTTTTTTGCGGAAAGGAAACCTAACCAGGATTTTCCCCACAAATCTTTTGCTTTTGATTGAAAGGCCATTTCAATTTTAATTTCTTTTTGCATAAAGAATTTCATTATAGAACTAATTTAACAAAATAAAGGATTTTTGCAAAAAAATATTTATTTTAAAAAAGGTTTATTACAAGAAAATTGGGATAAGATTGTGTCCCCCGTTTGCCTTTGAAAGCCTCCTAGCCAGTATTGTTTTTAAACCAATGAAACCCTTTTGAAGATTTAAAATTTAAAAACAGTTAGTTTCAATAAACATTTTCCAAACTTGGTTGTTTGAATATCAAACACTTTAAATTTTCACCCACCTCACCTTTTGTTCCAAAGGGTACTAGAAAGGAAACCCTTTTGAAGACCTTTCCTTTAAACCCTATTGGGCCTGGAATTTTTAATTTCAAGGAACTGGCCTTTATTATTTTTTATATTTTAAAAAATAATATAATTTTAATTTAATTCTTATCACCTTTTTGGGAATAGGTGAATTTGGAATTCCATGAGAAGAATTCAGGAACATGAGATCGTATAACTTAGTGGCTGACAGTTGTGCATTTTTTTGGGCAAAACTGGAATTCCAATTTATTTAAAGCTTTTCCAAAATAATTTTTTTAATTAAAAATTTACTAGGGACTCTTTTCCAAACCTTTTGGAGGAGTTTAATCAAACAAATCCCCCAAAAACGTTCTTTGGGTTACGAATGAACTAGATCCGAATGATGTCAAGGTTAAGTGTTCCAAAGGTTTTACTTTGGCCTTTGCTGACCAAAATTTACATGTAAAGTACTATTTAATTGCAATTTTCTTGTTCGAACCTTTTTAATTTTAAATTACAATTTTCAATATTTTAAAAGTATTTTACATACTTCAAGATTTTTAGATTTCCTTTTGTAAAATTTAATTTTTAAAGATATTTCTCAGAACAATTTATTGAACCGGGTTAATAATGACTAACCAATTTTTTTGGAATGATAACTCCATTATGAATTATTTCCGATATAAATGCCGGAATTCAGACGTTACTTTTAAGTTTTGCTTCCCTTTTATAAGGCATGTACAGGCGTTTAATTACATTTTCTATATATTATATTTAATAGGGAAATTAGACTAGGGAATCAGGAACAAGAATAAGAATAAGAATACAGTATCTTCAAGAAAAAGCTTTTATTTTGGTAAATTTACGTATCATTGTATGGCTTGGGTATGACGTCATGTACAGTTACTTTGTTAAAAATGGCCGGTTAATGCAATGTCATCTTTATGAACATAAATGAAGATACCTTTGTTTTGCATCAATCACATATGCTGTTAGACATATTCTGCGTTCGTCGTTATAAACAGCTTTCGTCGTTCGAAGCTGCTTTCGTTATACATTTCTGTTTCGTTTATTTGTACGTTAACTACAAATGGAAATTATCTTTACATTATCGTATATTAGTCTTGGAATTGGAAATGAAAATTCTCAAGCTACATTTGAGTTCATAACCTATCACAACTGTAATTTGTTGACATTGGTCAATATACGTTTTATTATTGAATACCTACATTTTGAATAGATTTCATTTTGGATTCTAAGTATACATTTATTGTGCGTTTATCTACTGTGTTTAATTTAGTGACTTTAAGATTGTAAGGTAGTACAAGAAGTATCGTTTAGTTATTTTATTCTGATATTAATCAGACATTTTGCTTTATTAAATATACATATAACTACAGATGTTTAGTGCTTATTCAGATTACCTGTTATGTTCTGAGATACAACCTTTCTCAATTTTTGTTGTATTTTATTAATTAAACCTAGAAATTGAGTGGTGCCCAATTAAAACAAATGCTAATACTGATTATATCTATGAAAATATCTTTGCTTTCCTCACACCTGATGAGCGAGTTCTCATATTCAGTAAGTTTTATAAGTTTGTACCTCACTGAGCTAGACCGTGGTGCGATTTACCTTACCTTTATAAAATAACAACCACGCGTTTTTAATTTATTTGTTATACACTACGCATTACACTATTTTCTTATATAATTACTCTAAACTCCCCACTATGTTACATTAGTGCAGATATGAACCATGCAATTGATTACCGCACAAATCTGGTTACGCGATATTTCTAATAATGACACGCACCAGCAATTTTTTAAATTATGGTTCTGTCTCTATATTTTTTAGATAAGACGCGAACCGACTATTTTTAGCTATGACGCGACCACCTTTTACTGCAAACAACCACCGAGTATTTTTAACTATGATACACCACATTCTAGCGAGGACGCGAACCAGATATGTGTCTAGCACAGATACCAACCACACATATCTGGTTATTTCCCTTTGTGACATATTTGCATAGCAGATATTCAAACGACACTTGTGTTTAGTTACCTAGTATCTTTTAATAATGGCTCGCACCAGCTATTTTTAATGATGGTGCTGTCACTATAATTTTAGCTAAGACCCGAACCGACTATTTTTAGATATGACGCGACCACCTTCTACTGCAGACAAGCACCGACTATTTTGATACACCACATCCTAGCGAGGACGCGAACCAGCTATAATCTGACCCCCAAGGTGACCTTGCAAATCTACTGACTTTTCTAGAGACTTTTTCCAAATCTAGTAACGTTTCTAGTGACTTTTTGGGTTAGGATCGGCCTTTTATAACTATTCACGCACACACGCATACACGCACACACGGACATATGCACACACGCACACACGCATACACTCACACACGCACACACGAACACACGCACACACGCACACACGCACACACGCACACACGCACACAACACACGCACACGCACACACGCACAGCACACGACACAGCACACACGCACACACGCACACACGCACAACACACATCACACACGACACAGCACACATGCACACACGCACACACACAGACACACGACACACGGACACATGACACACGCACACACAGACACACGACATCACACCACACACACACGCACACACGTACACACACACACACACACACGACACAGACACACACGACACACGCACACACGCAACACACGCACACACGCACACACGCACACACGCACACACGCACACACACACGGACACACGCACACACGCACACGACACATGCACGCACGCACACACGACACACGCACACGACGACATGACACCACACACGAACACACGCATATACACACACGCACACAGCACACGCAAACACGCAATACACGCATACACACGCACACACGCACACGCACACAGCACACACACGCACACACACGCACACGGACGCACACGACACAACACGACACACGCACACGACACACGCACACAGCACACACGCACACAGCAACACGCACACAGCACATACGCACACACGCACACGCACAACGACACACACATGCACGAGACAAGCACACACGAACAAACAATACACACGCACACAGAACAACGCACAACACACACACGCACACACGCAACACACAGCACACACCAAACACGCACACACACACACACACGCACATCACACGCACACACGCGCGACACCGCACACGGACAAAGCACACACCAGTGCACAACATCCAACACACAAGACACGCACACACGCAGCACATACGCACACGACACACACGCACACACGCCACACACGCACACGACACACACGCACACACGCACTACACGCATACAGCACAACATGAACACGAAAAAGAACAGAAAAAAAAAAAGAAAAAGGAGAGGAGAGAAGGAAAAGAAAGAGAAGGGAAGAGGGAGAGGGAGAAGGAAATAAAAAGGAAGAAAGAAGGAAGAAAGTAAAGAAAAAAGAAGAAAAAAAAGATGCAGAGGCAGAGGCAGAGGCAGATGCAGAGCGAGAGCGAGAGGGAGAGGGAGAGAAATATAGTTTGAACGTTTGGAAATGTTGTTCTCAATTATAAAGTTAAGTTTATCAAATGCACTAAGTAAGTTCTCGGCTTGACTTAATAAACTAAACTGTTCCATTTCTATTTCCAGTTCCTCAACTATAAACTGCACTTACGTAATCTTTACATTGCACAAATGTAATTATCAATAAATTTAAACTTATCTATATAAATAAAAATGAATCGCCAAATGTGTTGCTAAGCGCTAAGAGAACGGCTGGACCAATTCTGCCAATATTTTTTTTCGAGTAATGGTTGAAGTCTGAGGAAGGTTTTTATGAAGAGAAATTGGTAAAATCTCCCGGAAAAAAGTGAGAACCTAATTTTTAACACGGCGCGCGCGCAAGCCCTCATACTTTCTCTCTCACACACCGACCATTTATCTCACCGCGAATGCGAGAGTGCATTTATTTGTTATTATTAATCCACTGGTATCTGTGTATGGTGTTGGAATAATTAATTTTTTATTCTTCCATTCGCTAATATCGCTTATATGACTGTTTTAGCGTTAAGCAGAATAAGAGAATAACCAACTATTTTAGTTCATTCTGTCTACATGAAACAAAAGTGACGTAATGGTGTATCCAGTTTCAGTAATCATGTACTACAACGGGAGTTGTAATGTCTAATGAACTGTGAATACACCAAATTGGTTAAATGTTCAGTTAATGCAGCAGTCTTCGTGTGAAGTACCAAAACAAAGAAATCAACCTAGACTCAAATCAAGTTAGAGAGCAATTTAACTTTAACTTTAGGTATTATTAACTTTAGGTTATTGATTAGTAATTTTTGTAGCAATCTTAATAGATAATCTGTGTATATAAAATTCAAAGTCATGACTGACTCAGTGACTGACTGATATATCAACGCACAGTCTAAACCGCTGGTCCTACAGACTGTAGGTATCCACTAAGAAAGGGATTTTTCGAAATTCCACCCCTAAGGGGGTAAAATGACGGGTTGAGTTTTTTTTAACTGTTTTATTCCATGGGTCGATTGACTCGAATAATTATGAAACACGTGTATCACAAAATTTAAATATCCCCCTCCCATTCTGAGATCGCAGCAGCGCGCGACGGGTACGGTTATTATTTATATTTGTGTACAAGTCACATCTTTTACACAAATTGGAGACTATTGCATCACACACATTCAAAAACACATTCACTCTAAAAGCTTCCCTTCCTTCTAATTGCAAATTGTTGTCATTATTCTCATCAAAGAATATTTTTTCGCTAATCAGTCGTTTCTTTATATACTCTATTTGAATAATTTTCCCAGCTTCGTTTTCAAAGTCAGTAAAAGGGTTGCGCATATTTGAGATAAAGTTGCTTATGCTATCATACAGTGCTACTGCAGTAGATATAGAATCCTTAGAGGACTGCAGTGATTAACTAACAGAGTTCATCCTGCTTAAAATTATGCCCCAAATACACATTAATAGCACAAATTCGAAGCATTCAATTTTATTGAATAATGCGCCTGCTTCGACTCGAGAAATTGATTTTTCGGTTGGAGTTGTGGCAAGTTCTTTCAGCGCTGTTTTAATGTCAATTAAATTTTCTTTTAGGGCTCTAACAGCATCAAATCGCGCAGACCATCTGGTGTTAGATAAAGGTTTAATTGCTAAGTGTTTTTTCGTCATGCAGCTTTCAAGTATATTCCACCTGTGAGTGGATGCGGAGAAAAAAACATAAAAGTTCTTGAATAATATTGAAAAACGCTGTTACCCCCATACTGCTTTCCGCTGCTGCATTTACAACTAAATTTAACGAGTGGGCTGTACATGGAACAAATTCCGCAGAAGGACACTGTTCTTTAATTAAGTTTTGAAGTCCATTATAACAACCGGCCATATTCGCCGCGTTGTCGTAACTCAACAATTTTGAATATCAATTTTTATTTCGCTAAAGTAGCTTGAATTTACCTGTTCCAAATTTCTTGCTGTATGAGATGTGATGGGAATAAAGTTAAGGAAGCGTTCGGATCTATGTGTGCAATGTCTAAGCAAAATATTTTGCTTCTTTTTATTTCTTATATGATCGCCAATGAGAGTAATAAACTCATCGCAAATAGTAGATGACAAATAGTGGACTTGTCCCTTTCCCAAGTTTACGTATTTGTTTAAGTGATTTCGTAAAAAAGGATCAAACTCAGCCAGATACTCTAGTGCGCCAATATAGCTGCCGCTGTGTTCTTTGTTGAACGTTTGACTTTTTCGACGAAATGACAGTCCATGGGATGCTAAATACTTCACGGTAGCAACAATTCGCTTCAAAATTTGTCTCCAATATAATCGCTCCGACTTTTCGGCTTCAATAACAGCTGTATCTATACGTCCTTCACTCCTGCTTCTTGAAATAAATACACGTATCGTTGAAATGCGATCCACAGAATTTCCATGTTCTGCTAATATCTTTGAAATATTTTTCCAGTCATTTGTGGCTTTTGATAATTTCGTTTCTTTTCGTGAAAATAGTTTGCAAATATAACCATATGCCATTTTATTGGTTTTTGTATAAACAAACCATTCTCGAGGCAATTTTTCTCCATTCGTATTCACCCCAATAGATACATTCGTGGTTAAGGACCTATGCATTATTCGTGACCCTTCTTTGTATGTCGTTCTTGAGGATTCCAATGAAATACTGCCGGTGGTTTATATCGTACATAATAGTTTTCCATGACTGCGGTGATTGTTTGGGGCCAAAGAGCAATGTCTCTAGGGAACATACAAACGCTATCCGTGGTGTCGGTATGGGTATGAACCTCTTCTTGTATTTCGCTAATAACTTAGGTATCATTCGTCTCTGTAGTATACTTATTATGTATGGATGCATCAGTATTTGAACCACACACACTTTCGTCATCCGCAAATTTTTTTTTAGAAGTTTCTGAATCACAATTATGCACTTTCGTTATACGCACATTGTTTTTTAGATGTTAGCAAAAATGATAAAAGGGTTAATTTCATCTTCTGTTCAAATTCTCATTTCTCCCGCCTTTTTCGTTTTTCGCAAGCACTGGCTTGTTTATACGACATTACTATTTACTTGGTACCAGTAGATGTAATCTAATACCAATTATCTATTGTAACATCAACTTATTTACGTGATTATTTATAACAGATTTATTTATAACATTTCGGATTTATTTATCACTTAATCGCAATTACATTTATAACAGTTATAGCCGAGTTACGAAATTCATTAACAAATGTATTACAACATCGATATTAACAATACCTCCTCAACACATTTCACGTTCCGCTTATAAAGCAAATGTAAAACGTCATGAAGGTGTTGGTTTTCTCTAGGTCAGCGTCAATAGATCGTCATCGTATTTCATAGAAGGCTCGAGACTTCCGCTTGTAATGTAATCCTTATCGCCGGTGACTAATTCTTTCTAGACTTTTCCGGCGCTTTTGTTTTATCCAGATTTGCTTTTTCTTAGAATAAGTAATTAGCTTCAATTGCAAGTGCAAGCGAGCTAATTCAAATATACGAGTAGCAACGCATTTGCTTTTGATTTTTGAATGTAAAATTGTTTTAAATTAACAACTTTAGCTTTTCAGTTCGGAAATCCATGCAAATATTTTGTTTATTTACCTAATTTGACAGCCAATAGAAGTCTCGGGCCGCTATTGCCAGCGGGCCCTAGGCATGTGCCTAGGCTAAAACGCGGTCCTGATCATAATCAACGATTATCGCACGCCAGAGCGTGCGTAAAATGATGTTTATGATACGCCTACATTTTTAAAGGTTGCTATAGAAACGTTTGATCTACATTTATTACCTTTATTTTATTATGATGCATTCGTTTTATTATGATGCATTCGTAATAAAAAATAGCGTTTGATATGCGTGCATAAGAGGCCTTTAAAGCCCTTGCGACTTACAAAACACTCCACTGCGTGTCGTGCTTTGAAATATGTCGCGCGTGTTTTAAATGCCCTCCTATACACTTATGTCACAATATACTATTATAATTTGCCAAACAGCCTTAGATTTATTTGACGATTTTTTAATTTTTCCATCATAAAAAGCCTTTTTAGCCAAATATATTGCTTGCCTATGCGTTATCCAAATTATAGTTATCATACACTGTTTTTTATAACTACCACCTACTACTGAACCGCTTTAGGGCACCCAATTAACTTTCCATGTAACAAACCTATTAGATGAGATACTTGGCTAAAAAACATTTTAGCCAAACCACTTAGTCAAAGGACAATTTAATTAAGAGGCGAACTACGCAATCGTGACGTACTTTAGCTGAAACATGAATCACTTAGCTGAGAAATGTTTTATCCAAGAACTAAATGCAGAGCTAAGGCACAAACCATTTAGCCGAGACCTAGAGACAAGAACCGGGAAACTATCACTTCAGAAATGACGTTGAGGCTAAGCTTCGGTATATCCTTAACTTGTGACGTGCTTGGCTAATTTGTAATGTTGTGTATATAATTGGGAATAAAAGTTGTAAACTGGCAATAAAAGGCATTAGTAGGCATTTTTAAATTGTTATTATGGTTGTAAAAAAGCACACTGCGTTTCACGCAGTGTTCTATCCTTTGTTCAATCGCTGGATATTACATAATTTAAATTTTGTTCAGTTAACCTTAAATGAATAAAATTATCTGTTAACAATTCGCGTAAAGAAAATTATAAGTAAATAAAAAGTAAACGTAAAGAAACCATTTTATAGACTGAGTGATGCTTATCAACCTCAATTAGAAGGTGTCGTGTAATAATCATTAAGGAAAGTGTTTAATTGTATTTAGTACACGTAGACTTGGAAAATTAATGTTTTCATTTATAAACTGTAAGTGAATATAGCGGACAATCTATAAATTTAGTTTCACAAACTAGTCTGGCAGCGTTCAATCGATTATTAATTTATGTCTTTATATAACTGTATGCCAACCATTATAAAATCGATTTCGGTCATGAAATTTCGTACTGAAAAACCATCTCTCTATATTTATAGAAATATTTTCGTCTCTCTAGATATTTTTTTACTATTATCCTTTTTACTGAAATTAGGCCAATTACTTAATCAATAATTAAATTAGATATTGAAAGGAAAAATTATTTATTTATAAGGTCAAAATTACTATAGATCAATAACTATTTTTTTAGAACTTACCATTACATGGAAACTACCTACTCTAATTACCAAATGTGGAATATGATATTTCTAAATGAAAGGGAAACATCAATAATACTACTAATCTATGGGCGATAGAGAAGTTTTACTTAATTAATTGAAGATTAAATTAATCTCAGCACGCAACATTTGATTACTTAGATTCTATATATAAAGCAAGACTAGGGAACGCAAAGATTGGGTGCATTTTCATTTTGAAATCAATAATTAACTGTACAACTAAAATATCACAATTAAAGCTTTCAAGTATGAATAATAACATTGTGTTGAATAACATAAGGCATTTTATGCGTAATTTATACTAGTGGGTTCGAAATTTACTGAAAGGAAACTAAGGTAAAGAAAATGCTCTTCGCGTAAATGAAATCCTATCCCTACATGAGATACGATTTGAATATATCATAAAATTGAATTTTAAACGGTAGGTGTCTTAGCTTACGATATTAACAGGAATTTGTGAAGATTACAAGTATTGTGGCAGGGAGTGTCACCACGTTAGTTGCGATGCTATTGTGATATTTGTGGTTAAGATACTCATCATGCCATTCTCTTACGGCGTATGTGTTACATGCTCCAGCGGGCAGAGTTAACTTTATAAGGAACGCCGCAAAAGCGGAGGCACTGAGTATACGGGAGTAAATGGCAATAAGGACCTGAGAAAGAAATAACAAATATAATTTACCCAAGTAGGGAAAGGTGCCACGAGTTTATATGTAGCCTTGCCCCCAAAACAGGGGCAACAAAATTTGAAAGCAGAGATCACTAGTTTCTTATTTCTGGTTAACGACTGAGCATGTACTCAGCAGTCGTAGGGCATCATCTCGTGCATTCATTATAGTTGTTATGAAATCAGTTGAAAAGCCCCGGCCGGTTAGCAGCCAGGGTCATTTTACCTGAAGTGAATATTAATGAGTTTTAATGAATTTTTCAATCTTTAAATAAGTAAACAAAATAACAATTGCGTGAACGTCAAAATAACTAGTATTACAGATACTAGTTGAGATTAAAGTGTCGAATAAGTTTTAAGTGAAAGATTTTTTGTTTTCCATGGTCATCTTTCATAATTGTAAATGAATTCGTTAGTTAATTTTATAAAAATATGATTAACACATGAAAAGTTCAAATCGATTTATTTCGAGAACGGTGCGTCGTAGCGACTTCAGATAAGAGTATCATTCTTTTATGAAAAAATCGAAAATTTTTTAATTTTATGTTAAAGTTACGAAATTTTGAAAAACAAAAAACTTATGAATAACAATATTCCAATGCCCCGCTCAAACGAGCCGCTTATGAGTACAACTGTAAAATTATATTCACGCCGTGCGATTGGGCATATTCCACTAAATAAATGTACAGAACGCTATCATTTAAACGGAAACCATTTTGAAGATATTTGAATTAAACCGATGTTAGGACGCCATCTTCCAAGAGCTCCAGGACGTCAGGAATAGTTGCAGCATAAGTGTTTGAAATTTCTGGAAGATGTGGAGTTGGTTGATATGTCGAATCAACTTGTTTAATGATATTCTTCCAAATTTGGTGTTAATTTGGTGTCCTATATCTAAATGATGCGCAGCTAAAGACGATGATGGATTGTGCTGTTTAATTTGCTAGTTGGTGTTCATCGGCTCTCGCATATAATATTCTATTAGTTTGTCCGATATAAGTTCTTCGACAGTTGTTTTAAGAAACCCCAAAGACAAAATTCCTAATGAAAACCAAGGAGTGTATGAGATACCGTTCAACAACTGTCGAAGAACTTATATCAGACAAACTAATAGAATATTATATGCGAGAGCCGATTAACACCAACTAGCAATTAAACAGCACAATCCATTATCGTCTTTAGCTGTACATCATTTAAATACAGAACACCAAATTAACACCAACAGTATCCGTTTAATTGCACCTCTATATACCTTACAAGAAATAATTATTAGACAAGCAGTTGAAATTGAAAGAAGACCAAACGCCCTCAATAAACGAGATGACACTTCTAGAATGCCACAAATTTGGAAGAATATCATTAAACAAGGTGATTCGACATTTCAAGCAACTCCAAATCTTCCAGAAATTTCAAACGCTCATGCTGCAACTATTCCTGACGTCTCCACTTCTGCACCTTCTACATCATGTACTAGACCAACTACCCGAAGTCAAACACACTCGTCCAGATTAAATTTAAATTAGTTACCTTGTTTCATATTTTGTACTTGTTAAAAATAGTTAACTTATTTCAATTTCTGTAATTGTCAAAATAAATTCTTGACAAAGGGAACAAAGAACGTTCCCGAAACGTTGAATTAATTTGTACGTTTATTTACACAAGTTTCAGGAAAAAATGTCTTATTTAAACATTAATGCTTGTGGAAATCTAAATAGAAACATATATATATATATATATATATATATATATATATATATATATATATATATATATTGTTACACGTCCAAACCGCACTAGGCGTCGTGCAGGCTTACTAATGTAAGCGGGTTGCCAAGCCAGCTAACAGGGAGATGGGCGTGGTCTAAATAATAAGTAAAATGAATGATTAATATGCTCAAACACCTTACACCTACATTCAAACAGCTCAGACGGGAAAATATGTCTCTAGGCGCCACCACAATCGAAACTTTGCTAATATAATTGTCTTAAGCTGGATGTTTATTAACCCTACTTGATTGTGGAAAGTAGGATTGTGCTTACTCGGTAAACTCCTATACGAAGGTTCTAAAACAAACACTCGTCCCAAAACAATTCAACTCAAACTCAAATAAATTTAGTAGTACCCAGGTTATAAAAAACTTTTTGAATACACCTCGTATACCAAAACTTCCAAAATAAAATTTATCACTCAAATGCATTCAATGATCGGTAATTAATTTTTAAAATTCCTAACATGAACGATATCTTTTAAATTTAATTTACTTTTTATAACACTTCTGAATCGTATTGACATTCGTAAACATTTAAGGTTTCAAAACTCAAACTTTTATTATACTTAATGAAATTTAAATTAACAGCTGATCCGTTAATTGTGCCTTGCGATAATGAAACTAACATGAAAATTTTGCAATCAACCTGGCTAATATGACTTTTCAGGTTGTTCATTGATCTTAAAATCCAAAAATATACAAAGCTTACTTTTAAAATTGTCAAAACAAGATCACCAATTAAGTAAACGTTACAACTGTGTTTCATACCTGGCTAAATAAACAACAAAGTAAAAATATAACGATAAATAAATATATATATATATATATATATATATATATATATATATATATATATATTGTCTGCATAAAATAAAACAAAACACAAATATCTACATAAATTACATCAGCGTGGTTGAAAGTTAAACCACCAAATACCACTTTGCACTCTTACTACTAAACAAACCATATAATAAGACTCAAGAACGATTATCTCTTCCTTTCAAAACTATTAATAATTTAAACAACAATACGCAAATAAACTAACCAAAAGATAATCGGGCTTAAATGAGTTCTTAAAATCTTTAAATCTAATTTCTTACTTAAAAATTGTCCATTAATCCTTGATTTTCTTTTTCTTTCTTCCGTAAATCAATTATTTGTAGTCCATTGGTAATCCTTAAAATTGCCTGAAGCACATTACAAAGGCTCAACAAAACTTATTCCTCTGTGCACTCGCGATTAGTTTACTATGCGAGGTTATTACTCCACAAACATGTAATAACGGTAAACCTTTGGTTGCCTCTTAAAATTTCTAGCAACCTTTACACCAATTTAGTCCCTTATACAAATAAACTTTCAATGTCATATAACGTTACTTAAACATTGGCTTAATATACAACGAACACTTCGTTCACTTAACAGGTGGTCTCATAAATACTTTTAGCTGAATCTCGTTACAAGAACACGCGCTGCACTTAACACTTTAACGTAACAACTGTTATCTTTATAAATCTGCTTACGCACTATTATTTTCTTGAAAATAAACAAACTAATTTTATCTTCAATCTCAATTTTATTATCGTTTTATTTATGAATGTCTTTACGATTCATCCCCGGTTCGGGTTACGCAGTTGTTTAAACAATTACTGCCTCATTAAAATTCACAAATACTCCAACATCATCCCATTCTATCACACTACCTCTGCGCGCGTCTCTCACCAAAAGCCAAAAGCTAATCACTAACTTAACTAACTCGTCAATCCCTGACTTTCCTATTTATAACTTCAGTCATCCATCTTTAAACATGTCTTCCTTCCGCGTTATATTCTCCAATAGTATTCATCCAAACATTCTTCGTTCCAATAGATGCTACCCTCTATACAAGCACGCGTGTAATTACAATACATCGCCATATTTGTTTTTACTTACAAATTTTACAATTACTTCATGAAGAAATCATTTTTCGTCACCACATTCATTCAGTAACCACTCTGGACCATTACGCAACTTTTAACACTTATCTCCAGCTCAATCTCGTTCCGCAACATTTGCAAAAATAAGCACCGTCTAAGGTCTCAAATTCCATATACATACACATATTCTCAAAACAATTGCACAACATTACAAAAACTTTCTGAAATTAACACTTAAACACACCCAATCTTTCTCTACATATTTTCTAACACGTTCTACACTTATACACTCACATCTTCTGGCAAAGATACTCATCTTATCTTCAAACATTCCATTTCTAACAGCAGCAAAACAGTAGCAAACATTATCGTCCCATCGACAAATTTCTTTCACATTTACATTCATCAGAATCTATTTATTTCAACACTAAAGTCTCTATAATATTCAAATACACGTATCTACATACAGAATTATATTTCTCCTAAATTTCCAGTGGCGTATCATACACCCACATACATTATGCACACACAAAAAAAAATTTTTTTTTTTTCGTTCAAACTCAATACACTCGCACTCAAAACACGTCATACACGTCATTATAACATCCTACATACAGGGTGCGTCAACGCAACCTGACAATATATATATATATATATATATATATATATATATATATATATATATATATATATATATATATATATATAGAGAGAGAGAGAGAGAGAGAGAGAGAGAGAGCAAGTGTAAATTTAAGAAGAAATAACTGCTGTTGGTTAATTTAACATACACTAATCGTATCAAAATGATTTTCCCCATAAATTGCACATGGATATACTATACAGGGTGTCCTCTCAAAGTTCAATTTAAAATGTCCAAAAATCGTTTTATTTCCGTAAATTATGAAATTTTTGTATTGATTTTTATACAGTCGATCTATCGTATACAAATCAAAATTTCATAGAAATTAAAAATAAATCGCATCACTAGAACTACCGTTCAGCAATGGCGTCAATCAACTTTCAACCCTTACAAAAAATTATTTTTGCAAAATAAATTTAAATTTTTCTGCTTTATTTTGGTAATACATTTTTAAATAAATTAATGTTGTCTCTCAAATTTTTATTCTAAAATCGACGGTTCTTCAGAAAATTTGAAAAAGAAGTTTGTATTCTGCAACTTACTGATCTGTGTTTATTTGATAATTGCTTTATTTTAATAATACATTTAAAATAAAAATTTAGAAAAATAAAAATATTAAAATAAAACACTAATTTTATAATTGCAGCATTCGGTGGACGTATTACACACACTCCCCTTGATCTAAGTATCCCTGGAATTTGCCTTATTTCCTCGAATCCTTCAACAATGCGATTCCAGAGATCGTCTCTGGTCATTGTTGGTACTGAATATACCTTTTCTTTAGCAGCACACCAAACAAAGAAATATAAGGGATTGTGATCCGATTATTTAGGTGGCCAGGCTATTGCCTCGTCCGATCCATCGGTTAGGTAACTTCGCGTGCAGGTAATGCCTCAAAGGTAATCCAAAATGTGGTGGGGCACCATCGTGCATAAAGATTGTCTCAGTTCTAACATTTAATGGCACAATTTCGAAAAGTTCCCACTAATTACAATATTCAATATGACAATATTCTCGTTTAAGTAGTAGATCTGTCGGTAAAAGTTTTTGAACTTTTTGAATTTGGTACGGTGATAACGTTTGTTCAGTAAGTGTTCGGTTAATAGCATTTTTAGAAATATTCAATTGTCAAGCGACGCGGCTAGTGCTTGTAGTTGGATTATTCTCAATAATTTCCAATATACCTTCTTCTACCTGAACAGCTCTAATGTGATGATGGCGACCAGGATTTAGCCTCCTTTCCAAAAAAAACTACCTGTTTCAGAAAGACGACGGTTAATAGAAGCAAAAGTGGTATTGTGCGGTTATTTGGAAATCTTTCTAAATATCTTCTTGCTGCAGCTCGAGAATTACCTCCACATTCGCCAAATACAAAATGCATATGAGTTAATTCTGAATACGAGTAACGTTTCATCAGAAATAACAATAAAATAACAAACAGGAACACGTTTTGCGTCAAAGTTCCAAAAAAAATGTTAACTTTTGAAATATCTCCAAAACGAAAAAAGGTATTTTTCTTATTCTTGGTGTAATAAATAGAGCTATAAAGTACATTGGTTTTAGCCTATTGATACGTTTTTATTATTCAATCCCTAATTTCTACGCCAATGGAGTAAATTGGATTTCGTAATTAAAATACGAAATGAAGAATCGATATCTTTAACAGTTTCTAAGATATTTGCATTTTTAGATATTTAATACCAACTGCTTAGGCAAGTTATTATTCTGTAGTATTTGGGAAACAACATCAAAACGTGAAAATCAGTGTTTTGGGAATACACGTGACTTCAGGAAATGATAGTTCTAATCATTTTAAGACAAAACCTTCACATAAACGTAAGTCCAATACTGCTTCGTTTTCGGGATACAGGGTGTCAAAGTTAATAACTTATCTAAGCAGTTGGTAATAAACCCCCAAAAATGCAAATCTTTTAGAAACTGTTACTTATCGATTTAGGTAAGGTATACGTTATTTATCTGAAAAACATCAAGGTTTCGTATTTTAATCCATTGGCGTAGAAATTAGGGATTAAAAGGTTGCTCTACCCCTTGCGTTCTACGCCACCGTACATAATAAAAACATACTAATAAGATACAATGTACTTTATATCTCTATTTGTTATACCAAGAATGAGAAAAACAACTTTTTCGTTTTGGAGATATTTAAAAAATCAACATTTTTTTTAGAACTTTGACATGTGTCTTTTATATATATATATATATATATATATATATATATATATATATATATATATATATATATATATCATAAACGCTTTTTCGAGACACAGGTTAATTAAAAAATAATTTTTTTAAGATTTCTTTAAGATTCCTCGAAAACTACAAAAGATACTACACTGAGATTTGGTACACCTAAATGACTAATTAAGTACAATTAATCCGGTGAGTTTGAGTCAACTGGCTCCATCCAGTGGCGTAGAATATGTTAAGTAAATCAGTTTAAATATAAAAAGGCCCTGCTTTTTTTTTGAAGAAATATTTTTTTGTCAAATTCAACATTTAATTCTGCAAATAAAATCATACTTAGTATTTTTTCGATTCGCCACCCGTTTTTTAAATATTTTGCATTAACATAAACGACTACATTATTCAGTAATAACCAAATTAAATAAATCAGAGATTGCTTTGCATTTGACAGTTACGTATCTTATGTTTGCTAAAATAGTTGCATTTACGCGTGTTTTGTAATTCATTGTTTTTGCCTAATTACTGTGAAAAAATGAATTATTCCAAACGAGAACTGGTCGATATGCATTTATGTTATGGTAATACTAATTGCAATGCTCGTGCAGCTGCTCGACTTTATGAACAAAGATTTCCAAATAGAAGACATCCACATCATACTACGTTTAGAACCGTTCATCGTAACTTGCTAGAGTATGGAAAGTTGAAATTGAGAAACAAATTTTAGATAGAGTTTATGAAAATTCATCAATAAGTACGCGTGAGTTAGTTTTAGAATTTGGTGTGTCGCATAGCAAGTCTTGGAAAGTTTTACGAGAACAAAATTTACTTCCCTTTCACCTACAAAAAGTGCATGCATTATTGCCTGCTGACCATCCTCGTCGAATGATTTCCTGCGAATGGTTTTTAAATAAAAATGCTGAAGATGTACAATTTTTTTGAAACTTATTGACCACTGATGAGTGTATTTTTTCCCGAAATGGAATAATAAACTTGCATAATTCCCACAAATGGTTAGATGAAAATCAGCATCCAACTGTAGTTACCGCTCACCAACATAGATTTAGCGAAAATATTTGGATAGGTATACTAGACGATCACCTAATCGGACCTATCCGTTTTCCCCAAAGACTTACTGGCGAATTCTATTAAAATTTTTTGAGAGAAGATTTGCCAGAATTGTTTGACGACGTACCCTTAGATGTTAGAATGAACATGTATTTCATGCATGATGGTGCACCACCACATTCTACCCGAAACGTCAGAGCATTTTGAAATGCATGGTTCCCTAGACGCTGGATTGGACGAGGAAGTGAAGTACCGTGGCAGGCACGATCGCCAGATTTAAGCCCATTGGATTTTTTTGTGTGGGGGTATCTGAAAACTCGTGTCTTGATCGTGAATTGATAATCGAGAGCAACTTTGGAATCGAATACAGATGGCATGCGATGAGATTAGGGCTATGCCACAAATTTTTCAGCGTGTTAGGTTTCATTTGCTAAGAAAAATACAAGCTTGCATTCAAAAGGAAGGACATTTTGAACAATACCTATGTATAAAAATAATAATTATTTTGTTTTTGATTCCTTCAATATCTCTTTAATAATGTACTTAATAGTTAACTGTGTTATTTTTTTGTAAAATAAAACAAATTTTGATTTTTATTGAATAATGTGGTCATTTATGTTAATGCAAAATATTTCAAAAACGGGGTGCCGAATCGAAAAAATACTAAGTATGATTTTATTTGCAGAATTAAATGTTGAATCTATCAAAAAAATATTTCTTGCAAAATCAGGAGCGTGCGTTTTTTCTTTACTTAAACTGATAAACTTAAAATATCTACGCCACTGTATGGAGTCAGTTGACACAAACTCACCTGATTAATTGCGTTTAATTAGACAATTAGGTGTACCAAATCGCAGTGTAATACCTTTTGTAGTTTTTGAGGAATCTTAAAAAAACCTTAAAAAAGGTATTTTTTAATCAACCTGTATCTCGGTTAGGAAGCATTTTCGGAAAAGCGTTTATGATCATTTTTGTCTTATTTTGAATCATGGAATCTTCAGTTTTCGTTTGTCGCTGATTTTAAAATACACCCTGTATATGTATATTAGTGAAAAAAAGATAATAAAATTATAACGGAAATGTCGTCTATTGGGCAATTAGGAAAGAAAACTTTTGTACTAAGTGAGCTAATTTAGCTATTGGTTTTCAATAGAAAAAAAAAACTTAAAATTATTTTAAATTGAATTAATTGTCATGTTTGTATATTTACAACATTTGAAAAGAATGTTAGCTATCTTGGCGATCAGTGTGAGAATATACAAGGTAAAGTAAAACTTCACAAAAAATTATTTTTAAAAGTTAATTTAAATTATAAATAACTTAAATTGAGTGAAATATTTTATCATATTTGTAAAGAAGACACATTTGTTAGTGTAAAGGTTATTATGATTGTTATGTAGTGATAGAAGGTAAGAATATATTGTTGACAGACAATGATCAACATTTTTCTTATTGAGAAGTTTGTTAAAGATATCTCATAACATTCTAAGAAAGACCTTTTGTAATAATTATAATCAGTATGTAAAGTTTCAGTTCTATTGAACTTTGGAAAATGTCCTGTTAAGATTCTATGTTCAGCTAAAGCACATGATGGTTTTTTTAATTTTAGATCACTTTTGTAAGATGTTAGTCTATTTTTAAGATTACCTTTTTTCAAAAATATGTTGATACTATATGTGCCATACCTGAGAATTGTATTGGCAGAACTTAATTTTTAACAGTTATAACTCTCCTATTCAATTTACTGTTGAAAGAGAAAGGAATAATAGTGTTCCCTTTTCGTATACCAAATTAATTAGAAACGACGATAATTAATTAATAAAATTATTTTAGATTGGTACATGAAACCCATTAGTAGTCAACAATTTATTAATTTTCATTGCCACCGTAGTAAGGAAATGAGAATCAATCCAGCGCACAATAACTGAGAGTACAAAAAATCGGTCATCTTGATCTAGTAAATAATAATTTACACCGACTTTTAAGAATTTTCAAAAAGAATACTTTTCCAGAATAGTTATTAAAAAAACTAATCTTTGCAACACGAGGCGATGCGAGGGATCGCTCATTTTCTAGATTGTCTGCTGATTTTCAAATGGATTTACTTAGCCCCCCTATAAATAGAGACTTTAGGAATGTTTTAGCAATCCACCAAAATATTACTCCATCACAAGAAAATCTAGATGAAGTGAGAGATTACGTTAATACTATTTTACGTGTAGATATATTATATTCTGCAGAGAATCACCTCCCTAGTGATGAAGTGGCAGTTCATAACAGGGAGAGTGTATCTCAAATTTTAAATAATGAAAGCCCGACACCACGTACATAATAATAACATTTAGATACTCCACAATCTATTTCAGATTTTGCTATTCCTTTTAGCGTAACTATATGTTCAAAAATAATTAACGTTTTTAGAAATGAACCAAACATTAAGTTGAGACAAAAATTTAATAAAAAAATAAGTAACTTACATACTAACATTAAAGATAAAATTGAATTGTTAAAATAGTCAGGAGTTGTATATAAAATACCTTTTTTTTTACTCATAGTATTCTCGAACAGGCTAAGATAGATTTGCCTAACGTGCTAAAACAGTCATTTATAAGCCTTATAGCTCTTTTTTGGATGCGGTTTACCATATCAAGGGCGTATTGGGGAGCACTGACCCAGATGTGGGAATTGTGTTCCAGATGAGGTCGAATTTGAGCATTATACAGTAAAAGGAGTTGTTGCGATGTGAACGGTTTAGATCTGTATAGAAAGCCCAGTTTACGGACAGCTGTTTTGCTGGCTGACAAACAGTGGTCAACCCATGAAAGGTTCGATGATCGGAGATCTCTAACATTTGTTTGAAAACTTGAGTTCTAAGCCATTCATATTTACAGCAGGAAATGATCGGTCAAGGCAACACTGCGTTTTGTCGGCGTTGAAACGTGAGTAGATTATTCTTACCCCATTCAAGGACACGTTCTAAGTCACTATAGATGGAGGCTGCCATTTTCACTTTAACATCCTAACTAGACTTATTGTTATGGTAAAACTGAGAAGAACTACAATGTAGAGCGCTGTCGTCTGCAAAGCAATGGATTGGGATAATTGTTGCGGAAATGAGGTCATTTATGTATAGCAGGAAAAGTGTGGGAGCTATCACTGATCCTTGGGGGCACTCCCACGTTAATACTAGGCAATTGATGAGCGTATCAGATAAGCCGTACGAAGTCAGCTTAGCAAGTAGGCACTTGTGCCAAACCTGGTCAAAAGCCTCTGAAATATCTAAAGCTACTACGACTGTTTCACCGGACGTCTCTAATGTGTTATTCCATACTGGTGGCCGTTTCAGAGTTTATTGGACTGGAGGAACAAAAGTAGTTAGTGGTTGATGGCTTTCTCTATGATTTTCGACAGAATGAAAGTGATAACTATTGGTCGATAGTTTGAGGGATCGGTTTTGTCGCCCTCCTTAGAAATAGGTTGGACATTTGCCAACTTTCGGGATGAGGGAAACTCTCCAGATGACATGGAGATCGAAAAGAGTTTGGACAATACAGGTACTAGCTCGGGATAGCATTTTTTAAAGACGATAGCTGGAATACCGTCAGGGCCAGTCGCCTTGTTTGAGTCAAGTTTATTGATAATTGATTCTAAGAGCTTGTAACGAAAGTGGATTGGTTTAATAGCGTATGGGGTAGATTTGGGCGACGGCACAGTTTTAACAGAATCATTCTTGTGTTGTCTCATTTTTCCTTTTGTAGTGCTGTGTATGGCAGTTGTCTATCTAAACTACTTGTTAGGAGAGTACAGGTTATCCAAAACTCGTGCGTGCGTTTAATTTATGGTCTTAAACGATACGATCGTATCTCACATAAATTAACAGCTATTCCTTGGCTTAATATGGAACAAGGTCGACTTCTTCACTCAGCTAAATTATATCACAAAATTATAATGAATAAATCACCTCCATATCTGTATAATAAGATTTGCTTTCGTACTGATGTACATCATGTCAACATACGGCGGAAGGATTTAATTACTGTTCCTAAACATAATTTAGAGTTGTTTAAAAAATCATTTTCATATAATGTATGTAATTTATATAATTCACTTCCGCCGAGTATCAAACATCTTTCACCAACTAATTTAAAAAAAAACACTTCGTAAAAACCTGCTGTGCACTTAGACACCGTTAAGTTACTACATATATACACGTCCCATTTCATCTCTATTGTCATTTCATTTCCTTATTTAAAACTTTTTCATTGCATGTATTACTCATACTCAGCTCATCCGTCTATTGGAAATTATAATTGGTCGGGCTAAGTGGAAGAGCACTGACGGATTTAGCATCCCGAAAGTGAACTTCGCCCTTTGGACATCGTAATCCGCATAGCAGCTGGTCAATTAGCTTATGTATATTCTTTGTGTCCAAATAAAGACATTATTATTATTATTATTATTATTAAGACATGAGTTTGATGCAAAGTAATCGACGAAGAGGTTGGCCTTTCAGCAGGATCAGCTACTACAACTCCGTCGCGAGACGTCATGGGAGGAAAAGGACGATGTACTAAAGTTTTTACTGATGGCTTTAGCTAATGACCAAAGTTTACGACCACCCAAAGGAGATAAGACTAATTCTTTGCATTTACGTTCTTCAAACATCTTTTTGGCAATATAGTTGACGTGATTTTCGATAGATTTATTTGATTTCCATTTGGTATAGAGCTTATGTTCACGCCAGGGGAAGGTTGCACCAAAATCTCGCAGTTCGCTCCAGTTTGCTGATTTAAAACACCACATAGTTCTATCTGTTTTTCGAATAACGGTGGGATTGGGTACAGAGGAAGTTATTTCGATTAGGCAGTGGTCTGATTGACCAAGTGGGGAAAGGACTTTTGTTTTATAGACAAGTGGGTTAGTTGTAAGGAATAGGTTCAGGAGATGTGGAGTATGGTTAGGGTTGTCAGGGATTCTGGTCGGTTCGCAAATGATTTGTGTGAGATCACAGGATACAGCAAATGCTTCTGCACTATGACCTGCGGGATTAGTGGTTGATGTGGGCATTAAAATCTCACAAAATTGAAATATCGCCAGATGGAAGCTGTGCTAAGAGGTAGTCTATTTTTAGACTAAGGTAATCAAAAAGATCTTGGAAGTTGTTATCATTGGGAGACCTATACAAACAACAGTAGAATTACATCAATTAGGGTCCAAAATTTTTAAACCAAATAGCGTCAAATCCTCTTACAACCTACGTTGTCCTATATGCACATACTCCGCCTTTAAGGGGAAAGTTAGAGTGGAGGTTGTATCTGGGAAATTGCAGGTCAAGAGAATCAGTGCTTCCAGGGAAGACTTGTGTTTCTGATAGAAACAGAATGCCCGGTTGCACTTGTTTAAGGTGTTGATGAACAGCATTAAGATTCGACCTGATACGACGTATGTTGTGGTAATGAATCCGGATATTGGTACTTTCGATTACCTAGGTCGCTTGAGTCCTGCCCTCCCGGGCATCCGAATGGAGCAGAATTTTATTCCTGGCAGATCTTGCTCTTCTTAGTCTTTTGGCATTGACGAATTTTGCGAATCCTTGGGACGGATCGACGAATCGATGTGAGATTGTGACCGCCTCGCCCTACTCACCTGGGGTATAGCGTCTGTTTTAAAACTCATCATTTTAAGGGTTTAGCCGTTAAAACGCCACACTTGGCTAATGCGCGTTGGCGAGTAGTTAAGGAATAAAGGAGAAAGTGACCAGCAGCCCTTACCGAGCTCAGAAAATTGGAGCACCTGGTGTTGGTATTGCACCGGGCGGCATGGAGCATACATGCCTTACACCTGTAGAGTTGTAGAATATTAGAGCTGAAAAGGAAACATTAATTAGTTTACATTGCATCATACAAGAAAAAAATTTATTTGTACGATTGCTGAATAGTGTAATTCTACTGAAAACGAAGCAGGGTACTTATTAACCTAATTAAAAAGATAGTGTATAAGTTATATAGTACCCCAATCTGTTAACGGTTAGTTTCGTAGGTGTTGACAGCATTAAGATTGAAATAAATTGAAATAAAGTGTTTATTTTGGTTTATAATTTAGGTTCCAACTTGCATATTATTGCCATTTTAAACTAGTGAAATCTGTTTATTATGTCGTGTGCTTGGTTACGCATTTGACAGTTTATTAATTTTCAAATTATAATTTATATTGGATTGAAAGATGGCTTAAACCACTATGCTTGTTATTCACTCCTGCATTTCAACATGGGTGTGAATTTTGTAATCCTTCCCGTCATGGGATTTTAACGTTTAATATTACTAGGTAAATACATTAGTTACAGGTTTTAAGTATGTGACATAATTTTCATTGTAGGAAGCTGCTTTAAGTTTATATATCTGTTGCCGAAGTTTTTATGAGTTCTTCATCAAGGTCTCATTTGTGTTTTTTGCTGTTTATTGATTAGATTGTTGATAACTTAACAAGACTCGCCTTTGATTGAACCCCAGGTAAAAGGGTGTCTCGGAATTTATTCATTAATATGTAGGTCAAAACATATTTTGACATTGCCTTACTGCACGCCTTACGCGTTTTAACCAGAATACTGAGATGTGTTAATTTGTGTTAATGTGCATTTTAGTATAAATATTTATATAAGTACTTGTAAGTATTCGTGAGTTTTTCATATATGATGTTAAAATTACTGTAGTTTATGGTCTGAAGATGACAATGTTTGTCGAAACTAGTAACTTATTATTAAATAACCTGCAAAGTAAAAGATTGTGGGGAAGGTTTAGTGTTTTCTAAGTATACCTTCGATTGTCGTGAAACTTAACTTTTCTATTTTTTTAACTCCATTTTTAATTCAATGGTAATAAATAACGATAATGACCCTGTTAGCCCTCCCGACTATAATTGCCTACTTTTAGGGTCAATTAATTACAGGTAAGATTAAATATAGTAACAATGGTAAAAGTTAGATTAAATTTTAAATTTGCTGTCAAAGGAAAATATAATATAAAATAGTATGAATTATAATGTTATAATTAAACTTAAAATCTAATATAGTAACAAAAATAAAACTTGGATTAACTTTTAAATTTGAAAAGACTACCAGGTATTCGATTTTATGAGTTTCAACAGTCGTGTGGCATAGGTTTAAAGGAACCGTATTTTTTCGTAGAAATTCAATGCTCTAGCAATCTTAGATATTATTTACGCGCCTTTTGTATTTATTTAAAGAACCATTTCACACATTACAAAAATTCTACTGTTTTGATTATTATTATTTTCTTTATTATTAATATTCAAACCGATAAAAATCTATTCAAAAGCATCGTGCTTCGTATTTAAATTCGATTGTTTCCTACGCGACTTGCATTCATTTATTTGAGAAAAGAAAAAGTATTTAATTTAGAATTTTGATTACAAATTAGAGCTAGTTATTTGTTGATTTTATCTATTTACTTGCTTTTTTGTATACCTTGGATTACGGATTCGATACAGTTATTCATTTTGATCATTTAAGCTAATAAAATGATTTTTATGACAATGCTTACTCTTAGGTTTGTTACAGAAAGAGGTTTATTAAATACAAAGCTGTACATTTTTATGAATCACATCTGGTCTATTTTTTCTACAGTTACAGATACGTATTTATGATTGTTTCATACCCCCGCTGCTGTGGGATAAAATAAATTATTTTATCGGTTCTCTATAATTTATTGTTATTGCAAAAACGTTTATCTGTTTGAGTTCACTCCTCAGTTAAAATGGTGGTATTTGCACTTTCTGTTTACTTTACAATTCTACGAGTTTTAATCACATCTGGTATGGGTTTAAAAGAGCCGTATGTTTCGTAGATATTCAATCCCATAGCAATCCCAAATGTTATTTACGCGCCTTTTTTACATCTTACAAAAATTCTACTGGTTACATTATTATTGTCTTTGTCCATTATTAATATTTAAACCGTTGGTTATAAAAATCTGTTCAAAAATTCACCCCTGCCGTGCAGTAACTTTATTGGGTTAGAAATTGTCATTTTAATCCGGATTTGTATCACAAATCGAAGGTAGAAGCTGGAGCCACCCCGAATACGTCCTATCGCTTTGACGACCCGACAAATATTGTTCGACCTTGTAACAATTACGAAAATTCTTATATCGGTTATACTTCTCGTGTTCTTAAAGATCTACTAACATTTCGCAAAAGTGATGTAAAATTTAAATAAACATAATGTGCGTTAGCTGAACATGGAATCTTAACAGGGAATTTTCCAAATTTCAATAAAACTGAAATTTTACATATTGAACATAATTATTACAAAAGGACCTTTTTAGAATCTTTAAATAACAAAATTCTTAATAAGAAAAATGATCATTTATTGTCTGTCAACTATATATTCTTGCCTTCTCTCACTACATGACGATGATAATAATCTTACCACTACAAATATGATAAAGTTTTTCACTCAGTTTAAATTATTTATAATTTAGATGAAAATAATTTTTTCTAAAGTTTCACTTTACCTTGTATATTCTCACACATCAGTGGCGTATCTAGAATTTTATCTTAAGGGGGGGGGGGGCTCGGGTGAAAATTTAAAAAACCAAAAAAAATGTATTTATTTTTTCCGCTTTAAACATACAGTAAAATCATGAAAATTATAAAACAAAATTTAGTCGTTGTTGATTTTTGGCAAGTATATTCAGAACTTCATCCTCAGAAATAAATATACATCAGTGCAAGTCCGTTCAACCTATCTTCTCCCATTGTGGCCCGAAGATAATCTTTTAAAAATTTTAGAGTCGAGAATGATCTTTCCACCGTTCAAGTTGTCACGGGTAAAATAACCAAAATTTTTAGAAGAGTGTATATTGAAAGAAAAATGTCAATATTACAGAGCTGTAAAGCATCAATTGCGGATTTTGGCAGATCACTGAGAACATAACTCTCAAATTTCCGCTGCCACAATTTGAATTCCGCCCACAGCATTTCTTCAGTACATTCTAAATCCTCCGAATATTTCTCCCGTAATGTCCGCAATGATTTCTTGGAATCGGCATCATCAGTGCGTCTACCTGGTATTAAGATATTAAAAGATGATATCATTTCGCTGTGCTTGAGGAATCTAGTGGTTAACTGCGCAAGTATTGTATCAATCCATGGAATATACAAAGAAATATGATAGTAAGATTCAGAAGAGTCTGTGGCGTAGTTTGATCGGTTTATTTGGCGACCGACCACCCGTGGAACTTGTATTTCATATTGCTCATCATCAAATATTTTTCGTAACATTGAAGTTGAATTGTAGAGTATCTCGGAGAAAATATCTTCTGCGGACTCATGCATGATATTAAATTCTTTGACAACATTTTTCGTCAAGTTCATAGCTTCCACTAAATCTAATTTCACTCACTGCAACATGTTGCACAGTGGCAAAGTCATGGAAAAGAACTTTTCTATTAGAAACATTGACACTACGAACATTGGAGCTTTAAGTGCTCCCAAAAGTATATGCGCATCCGTAGAAGTAGTTTTATCTCCCCAAGACTCAATTTTTTCGAACGCTGCTAAAATAGGTCTGAATAGTTCCTTCATTACGATTACTGATTCGTGACGTTCAATTCATCGGGTTGGACACAATCGTTTTGTTGATGCCTCGATGTAGGGCACAATGAAGACACATACTTTAAAAGAACTGAATTCCTTTTTCGCGAATTAAAGAACGTGTACGTCTTCTGTACTATTCCCATAAAATTGCGAATTTCTGGAATATGGCATGCATCAGAAATTGCCAAGTTTAGGGAATGAGATGCACAATGCACATGTAAAGCATTGGGATATTCTTTGGCAATGTGTGCTTGAACACCATTAAATTTCCCTGACATGGATGCCGCACCATCATATCCCTGTCCTCCCAGATATTTAGGATCTAAGTCGATTTTACGAAGAAATTCAATTATTATTTTGGCTAAATCTTCTCCTCGGGTAGAATCAACTGGTACAAATTGCAAAAAGTATTCAACCATTTTTTTCTCGTTGGTTTCTTCATCGATAGTTCGAATGCAAAAAGAAAATTGTTCAGCAACGGATATGTCGGCAATTTCATCAGCCAAAACTGAAAATAGTTTGCTCTTCTTAATTCTAGTCACTATTGTTCTTAAGAATATGTCATTGCAACTTTCCACTATCGCGTTTTGGATAATAGGAGATATATACATTGCATTACACGCCGAGTTAGTTAAATGCGCTTTCAAATTTATATCTCCAGATTCCACCCGAAAACGCAATAACCGGCGAAACAGCTCTTCTTGTTTTTGAACATTGGGATCGTCACAATTTATTCTTCCGGAATCTCTGTGTCCTCAAAGTGGTAAACCATTTCTACCTAACCATGTGATACTCTTTATAATTGGAAATAATCTTAGACGATTTTCCTTAATTTGCTGCTGCCTACTGGAATCGATTAAATTAATAACCGATTCTTTCTTTCCAGAATATACGTTTCTTAAATTTTCTGCTCGAAGAACCGCAAATTGGTGATAATTTGTAGATTGATGTGTTTTAAATTTCTCTATTGCTTTTTTCCAGTTTGTGAAAGGAAGAGCAATGAATTGGCCAAGGCAGTCTTGTTGTGATTTTCCAATAAATTGATTTGCGAATAATAAACAGAATTTGCAGAAAGCTTCGTCTTTAATTTGAGAATAAGTGAGCCAACGATAATGACGCAGTCAAGTGAACACAAATTTGCGTTTAAATTTTGCTGTGTTTGATCCGCAAGAAGGAAAAACGAAATTTTCTGGTGGTTCCCAAAATTTATCGAGAATCTCAATTTTTTCTTCATCTTTCAATTGATTAGTGTTCACATAATTAGAAATATCGTATTTGTTGGTAATGCCTTCAGTGTTAGTGCTACTACCTCTACCTAAGTTTGAATCAATTGCGACTCCAGCGTGTGCAGATGTTGAAGTTGAAGGTTGGGGAGATTCACATTTTATCTTTTCCTCCGCGTTAGGTTCATTAGTGATAGTAGTGCACAACTTTTTTGAGAAAAAACTCTCCAACTTTTGTTGTTTTCTTTTATTATTCATGGTTGTTATTTTTATTGGTGATTATTAGGCAGATTTTATTCTATTAAAGGGACGAAACGAATAAAGAAAATGTATGAATGTATGTGTGTGTCTGTAATTGCATGCACTAGTAACTCATAAACCTATTATATAATACCTTATCAGTAAAAATAGAGGGAAAACAGGAACCCACCACCAGATACCAATACATGAATAATGCAGTATGAACAGAAAGCGCCACAACGTAAATAACAACAGTAAAAACACAACTACACTTCAAATTGAACAGACACTGAACTACTGAGGTGGTTGGTGGGTGCCGACGTGCCGTGAGCCCTCGCTCGTGCTCTGCTTTCCTCGCTATACCCCTTCCATGTTCCCTGCCTTTCTCATATGTGAGCACAGCTTTTGCGCTGCATCTGTGCTGTAGGGTAATAGAGTTCAAAGATTAGTAACTAGAAACGATGACATTTATGGTGCTTGCGTCATTCCACAAATGTTCGCAGGATTTTCTTAATTAAAAATTGTATTTTATGAATTTTCAATTTTGAACTTGCATGTTTTGGGGTGGGGCTACAGCCCTTCTAAATACGCCATAATATATATATATATATATATATATATATATATATATATACAGTGTGTCCAGTTTAAGATGAAATGCATGGGGATATTGGAAACCGTTAGAGATACGAAGATGGTTAAATGGAGAAAAAGTTGCGTCATTATATGCCCAAGAAGTAACCATGGTTACATGTCAAAAAATCCCTTCCATTTACTAGACACAGGGTGATAACTGAAAATATGCGTTTTCTAAAATCGCTATATCTTGTTTCTTGCAAGAGATACATCCACGATTTTTGCAGGATGGGGTAACAGGTGGCGAGGATTTCAAAATGATTTTGAAAAAATCTAGGCCTACTAGATTTTGAGATAATGCACGCAACTTTCGATTTTCTTATGGACGCCATATTGGATTTTTGCATTTTTGAATTCTTCATAAAAAATGCTTTTCAACCATATATCATATGTTTATAATCTGCCAATGAGAAAGTGTCAAATTACACAATTAAATTTATATCAAAGCAACCTTGACATATTATGTATTTTAATTAAATGAAAATTAATCTACAAATTAAACTAACTATTGAGAACAATATTATTAACATAAATCATAATAACAAAAGTGACAAAAAACAACAAAAAATAAAATTTAATATTATACTGAATTTTACTATTAATTAATCAAATGCTCGAATAAACCTTCATTCTCCTGCAAACACCATCTGCATCGAGTTAGCACTGCATCACAAGAGTTCCTTATCATCTCGCATTTTTGAATTCTTCATAAAAAATGCTTTTCAACCATATATCAGATGTTTATAATCTGCCAATGAGAAAGTGTCAAATTACACAATTAAATTTATATCAAACTAGGCCTTTGCTAATCAACCATCTATTCAATTATTGCAAGAGAATAGTAGGCGCTGACACCTTTGACATGTTTATAAGCAATTGAATTACCATAGTTAGTTAGGTTTGTACAAACGTCATTTAATTTTGATGTTCTGTTATAAGCCAAAAATGAACTCGTTTTCAAATAGTGAAAAATGCGATATGTTAGAATGTTTCATTCTCTGTAGGAGAAATAGTGACAGAGCTGCGGGGATGTATTTTCATAATTATCCTGAGAGACGCCAACCAGGAAGAAGCATGTTTAGCCGCATACGTGACAATTTAATAAATCATGGTAGTTTCATTAAGGTAAAGAGAAACAGAAATAGTAACGAAAACAATGAAAATCTTGTATTACAAGCTGTAGTTGAAAATGCCCGCTCATCCTTACGTGAAATTGAAAGCAACGTAGGAGTTGCCCGATCAACAGTGGAGTAATATTGAAACGTAATAAATACCATCCTTATCGTGAAAGACCGGTCCAAGGGCTGCGAGAAGGGATCATGTAAGAAGGATGGAATTTAGTCAATGGTTTATCCAACGATGTAATGAAAATCCAGACTTTACCAAGAATATTTTGTGGTCTGATGAGCAGATTCACAAATTGTGGCCTATTTAATAGGAAAATACCCACTATTGGTCGGACCAAAATCCGCATTTATACCGTGAAACGCGGCAACAGGTGAAGTGGGATTTAATGTCTGGTTAGGTATTGTTGGTACCCATATTATTGGCCCTTTTTATCACGAGAAGTTGACCTCTGCTACCTATCTAAACCTGTTGCAAACTCAAATAGCGGAAAGGATAATGGAGCTCCCTCTTGCTACAGTAAGAAATATGATTTTCCAACAGGATGGGGCTCTGCACATAGTGCCCATATTATTACAGATTTCCTAAATATGGAATATCCTAATGGATGGATAGGAAACCAGGGACCAATAAGATGGCCGGCCAGAGCTCCTGATCTCTCTCCATTGATTTCTTTGTGGGGCTATTTAAAACGAAGTTTATTCAAAGTCGTATAACAATGAGGACGAATTACGTGATGCAGTTATCGAAGCTGTTAATAAAATTACCCCGGAGATGATAAGGAACTCTTGTGATGCAGTGCTAACTCGATGCAGATGGTGTTTGCAGGAGAATGGAGGTTTATTTGAGCATTTGATTAATTAATAGTAAAATTCAGTATATTAAATTTTATTTTTTGTTGTTTTTTGTCACTTTTATTATTATGATTTATGTTAATAATCAATAATATTGTTCTCAATAGTTAGTTTAATTTGTAGATTAATTTTCATTTAATTAAAATACATAATATGTCAAGGTTGCTTTGATATAAATTTAATTGTGTAATTTGACACTTTCTCATTGGCAGATTATAAACATATGATATATGGTTGAAAAGCATTTTTTATGAAGAATTCAAAAATGCAAAAATCCAATATGGCGTCCATAAGAAAATCGAAAGTTGCGTGCATTATCTCAAAATCTAGTAGGCCTAGATTTTTTTCAAAATCATTTTTGAAATCCTCGCTACCTGTTACCCCCATCCTGCAAAAATCGTGGATGTATCTCTTGCAAGAAACAAGATATAGCGATTTTAGAAAACGCATATTTTCAGTTATCACCCTGTGTCTAGTAAATGGAAGGATTTTTGACATGTAACCAGGTTACTTCTTGAGCATATAATGACGCAACTTTTTCTCCATTTAACCATCTTCGTATCTCTAACGGTTTCCAATACCCCATGCATTTCATCTTAAACTGGACACCCTGTATATATATATATATATATATATATATATATATATATATATATATATATACAGGTGTCCCAGGATATTATGACACATTTGAATCGCTTATAACTTTTAAACCAATTGAGATAGAAACGAGAAGTTTTCTCAGGTATGCTTTATTTATCAAAAAGTTTTATTCTGGCTTACAATCAATTTTTTTCATTTATACAGAGGGTTGAAAAAAAATTGTCAGTTTTCGATTTAAATTTTTGATTCTTTTTTTAATGGAACACCCTGTGTTGTGGCATTTTTCGATAGAGGCATTCTTCCACTTTCTAAAAATGTACGGTTTGCTATGCTTATAAAAAAAACTAACACAATTATTTAAAGTTTTATGGCAACTTTCGATACAAATAAAAATTCAACAAAACGGAAAACATTTTTAATTACCATAGAAAATACGTAACAACGTTATTATCTTTTCAAACTAAATTGCTGGATGTGTCCCCCATTATCATCAATGCATTTTTGAAATCTAAACTGCAAATTTTTGAAAGCATTTTCCGACATTTCCTGGGTAATGGTTTCAAAAACATTGATTATGTTATTTTTGAGTTGCTCGCTAGTGTGTGGAACGGGTGAGTAACAACGATCAAGTAGGCAAGTCAAAAGTCAAAATGACAATTGAATTACTGTTGTATTTGCTACGCTCTGTCAAATCATTTATTGACATTATTTTCTCGTTGTCTTTATCGCGCATTTTTAATTAAAATGAAATTGCATGATAAATTGGATCAGGAAGTTTAAAGACACTGCCTCAATTAAAAGAAAATGCAGATCTATAATCCAACATCCAAATTATTTGAATCGCCTGTTGCAAGTAAGTGATGTGTTAATACAAAATAATTACATGATTTCTATCAGAAAAATATCTGCTAATGTAAACTTTTCTAAAAGTGAAGTTCAGAGATGTTTAAAAATTCTAAACCTTACTCCTTACAAAATCCAAACCTTCCAAAAGCTTCCACCGCGAGATATTGAAAAAAGATTATTGGACCTTATTGGACTTGTTTAACCACCAACCTGGTGTTACTGTTATAATGTCAGATGAAGCCGCTTTGCATATAGATGGAAAAATTAATAAGCATAATTGTAGAATTTGGGGAAGCGAAAATCCTAGGCGATTCGATGAGTTTGAGCGGGATACGCCAAAAGTGAATGTATGATGTGCTGTTTCAAAAGAAAAATTGTATGGACTATTCTTTTTTTCCGAAAAAACTATTACTGAAATTATTTATACGGATATGCTCGAAAACTTCTTTTACCCACAGTTGGAACAAGATGGGATAATACAAGAAGTATACTTTCAGCTAGACGGTGCCCCTCGCCATTTTTCTCAGATATCCAGAGAATCTGTAGCTAGAATGTTTGGTCAGAGGTGGATAGGCAGAGCCGGACCAATAGAATGGCCGGCACATTCTCCTGAACTAACTGTGCCTGATTTTTTTATATGGGGTTATGTTAAGGATGCATTTTCTATGGTAATTAAAAATGTTTTCTGTTTTGTTGAATTTTTATTTGTATCGAACATTTAAATTTAAATAATTGTGTTAGTTTTTTTTTATAAGCATAGCAAATCGCACATTTTTAGAAAGTGGAAGAATGCCTCTATCGAAAGATGCCACAAAAAAAGAATTAAAAAAGAATCAAAAATTTAAATTGAAAACTGACAATTTTTTTTTACCCTCTGTATAAATGAAAAACAATTGATTGTAAGTCAGAATAAAACTTTTTGATAAATAAAGCATACCTGAGAAAACTTCTCGTTTCTATCTCAATTGGCTTAAAATTTATAAGCGCTTCAAATGTGTCACAAAATCCTGGGACACCCTGTATATTATTCTTGTATGATAGTTCCTTATACCTATTTTTAATGGTTTTCGATAAATTATTTAATTTGCATATTTTGTGTTCAAAGCGTAGCTCCATTCAAATGTTTATTACTGCAGCATTTGGATTCATGAAAAGTTGAACTTTCGTGCGTAGTTTACCAAAGTCCTGTGTATCAGTTCTGTGTGTAAGAATTTCCTCTGCATTATTTATTTATTTATTCAAACTACACAGGGCATAGCCCTAATTACGTAGTAGGATACTGCATACATAGGTATAAAATAAAATAAATATATGGTCTACCACATTAAACTTAATTTGATGTTAAACATTACTATTAAACTGTTGATGCACAAGAAGTCTCCCTTAAATTGTCAATCAAACCCATAAAAGTTTACTAGTCGTTTCGAAAACACGTCAAATTTCATGGTGACATCTAAATCCAGTATTAAGTTACAAATTTCGTTATAGAGGCATCCCTGGCAGCAATGCGAGGAATTTTAATTTGCATTAAAGTTAGCAGGTAACTATCTTTAATTCTAAAATTTAATATGTTGAAAGCCAAGTGTAATAGAAATATATTCCTCCTTTTAGCTAAACTTTGAGTTCGAACTCATTTCTTAAAGCAATTGGCCTAATGTTGTAGTTTGGGTAAGTACCATATTTTTTAAAATAAAGAAATCTTAGAAATTTGTTTTGCACTTTTTCAACTGCTTTTATTGAATTAAATGTATGTGGGTGCCAAACTGTGCTGGCATATTCCAGTTTTGATCTGACTAATGCAAAATATAGAGGCTTAACTGATCTTATTTTACTGAAGTATTTTGCTTGTCTCATAATGAAACCTAAGGTCTTATAAGCACTAGCCACTGTAACATTTATGTGTTGATTAAAATTTAATTTGTCATCGTATGTTACCACCAAATCTTTTATTGTAGTTATACGTTCCAAGTCTATTCCGTTAAGTTTATAATTAAATATGATTGTCTTTTTCCTACGAGAAAAAGATAGAATCTTACATTTTCTTATGTTCAAAGGTAGTTTATTCAGTTGGCTCCACTGGAAAATTGCATTAAGATCTTTTTGAAAGTTTAAGCAGTCCAAATTATTAGTTATAGGCATAAATATTTTTTGATCATCCGCGAAAAGTAAACACTGACAGTAACGCAATTGAGACGATAAGTCATTTATAAAAATCAAGAATAGGAATGGTCCTAGTACAGAGCCTTGCGGTACTCCGGAGTTAGTTTCGAATTTACCTGATGTGTTACCGTTGTATTTCACCGAGAGTTTACGATTGCACAGATAAGAGGCAAAAAATGTTATCATGTGATTTGATAAACCATATTGATACAGCTTTGTAACAATAAATCATGGTGTACTTTGTCGAACGCCTTCTGAAAATCTGTGTAAATTACATCCATTTGATTGTTACTTTCCAAACACTCATAATAAACGTGATTCGTGAACACCGATAAATTAGTAATTGTGGATTTGTTAGGAACAAATCCATGTTGAGCTTCGGAGATTGCGGGCTTCACGTGAAGTAACAATTTTTCATGTAATATTACCTCGGAAAGTTTTGCGGGAGCTGAAATAATAGCTATAGGTCTATAATTTTCAACATTGGATGACCTGACTTATGCAAAGGAATCGTAATATTCTCTTTCCAACAGTCAGGAAAGGAGGGGGCACGTTTTAAATGTAAAATACCTTTCGGTCAGAATTTAACCAAATTTTGATATGTTCTAGAACTTCACAAATTGATCAAATATCTTCATTGCCCGAAAGCTCAAAGCTTAATAGTTTTTGATATACAAGTTAAGCCCCTAGACGTCCGTTATACAGTGAGGTAAATGCAAGAAAGCAGGAAATTGTGATTGCACGTCGCCGCGAAGCAAATCTACCAGAGCGGGTCATAATAGAAGAAACTCGAATCTGCAATGTCTGCAATATTTCTATTGTAAGGGAAATTCAAGCAATAGACAATAAACCCAAATTGTTTGCGATTAAATGTGCTACAAAGGTCAACTAACTTATGCTGCATTTGTAACGATGGGACTGATATACATAAAATATCCATGAAAGGTAGAATTAACATTTTTGTTGAGAGAGATATTACGTGCCAGAAAATACGTACTGCTGTAATATTCATTTGGATGAGAATGGTAATCTGTTTGAGTTTCTGCTCCCTGGGTCACGATATGTAAATGGGTCATTATTACCAGGTAATGAGATTTATATTTTTTTACAAGCATTACGTAAGGAAATTAAAAAAAAAAGCTACCACACGGCTTACGAAGACGAAAATAACTTCACAGATTCTTAATTTAAAGCAGTTTCTCCTATAACCAAAGATCAATTTAATAATCTTTTCAACTTTTGTGACCCCGTTAGAATAGGGAATTCTTTGAGATATGTAAGTAAAAAAGATCTCTTAGCATTCCTTTGCAAGTTACGACAAGGTCTTAGTGATAGTTTTTTAGCGGTTATTTTTAATTATTCCACAAGACAACAAGCCAGTTTAGCTATATCTCTAGTTAGACAATCTCTTTCTGCAAGATTTGTACCACAAAATATTGGATTTACTGCTACAACAAGAGACAGCTACATCGAAAATCATGTAACTCCTTTTGCAAATCGTCTATATAATCAAAACCTGGATCGGCCTCAAGTTATAGTGTATAATGACTGTACTTATCTAGAAATAGAAAAGTTCTTGTTTTAAAGTGTTGCGACAGTCCTACTGTACTTATCAGGGTAAACATCTTATTAAGCCATCTCTGCTTGTTGCCCCGAGCGGATTTATTCTAGACATTCAAGGGCCATATTTCTCAAATTCTGAAAACAGCGATGCTCACATACTTATAAGTGAATTTAATAGAGATGTGAATGGAATGCGTGAATGGTTTAATGAAGGAGATATTTTCATTCTCGACCGCGGGTACTTGGATGCTATTCCAGCTTTAAATAGATTAGGTATTAATTTTAAAATGCCAGCCTTTTTGCCCAGAGGTCAGCGACAGTTATCCACAGAAGAGTCTAATGATAGTCGTCTCTTTACGAAAACCAGGTGGATTGTAGAAGCACGCAATGGGCACTTAAAATCAATTTTTAAATTTTTTAGCTTTAAGATAAAAACACCCCACATTTGTAATATTGCTGATTTTCTTAAAATTGCTGGACCCATTACAAATAAATATTTTCCACCCAGTTTAATGTAAGATGTTACTATTGAGCTAGCTGAAAATATTCTTCAAAAAGTTCAAGAGCCAAATGTTGTTCAAGCCAGGGTTGAGGAGGAAAACTTACGCGCTAGAAGGGGCAGATGGGTTGATTTAAATGAAATTATCGTTCTCTCATTCCCACGTTTGTCACATTAATTTCTTAAAGAGTTAACTGTAGGTATTTTTCAATTAAAGCTTGCTCCTTCTTATATGCAGGACAATGAAATAGAGGACCGCCAGGTTCAACATCAATTTGATGAAAACTACGAACCCGGTTTTATACGGATAAGGATATTCTCGCCTCAGAAATGCTACTCGTTACCAGTTGTGGATTGCATTTGTGCCGAATAATGAGGAAGAGGAACCTAACCCAATATTAGGTACTTACTGCACCTGCAAGACTGGTGCCAGAACTTTAGGTACTTGTTCTCATGTGGCAGCTGTACTATGGTTTTTAGGATACGCTAGGTATCAAGAGCTAATCAAATATCCTTCTACAAATGTTTTAAATCATATACAAAATGCAAATAATGTAGAGGTGATAGACATTTAACATTTGATTATGCAACTTTTTGATTTCTATGACAATGGTTATATCAAGACCAAAAATTATTTACTGTTTTCTGCCTCATCAGTTCAGTTAACTGATATCTTATTAAGCTTAGATATTTTTAATATACAGGGTGAATCTTATCTAATCCGCCAAAATTAAAAGAGTACTAGAACTCGTCATTCTAAGCAAAAAAATGCATGTGTACATTAGTCCGGAAATGCTTCGTCTCCGAGATACAGGGTGTCAAAGTTGAAAAAATAAATCGCGTTTTTTTCAATATCTTTCGACTGTTTCGAAATAATTTCATGAAATTTCGTAGACGGGGGTTTTTTGAGATGACAAATTCAAATTTGAGGTCCATTTAGTTGTGGTTTCTAGAGGGCGCCAGCGGCAAACATTTCGACCCCTTGAAATCGTTGCAATTTTTTTGTGCTACACTGTATGCCATTTTGGACTAGAAAAATCGATTCTCCTATCCTATATTTTAGTGAAGTCGCTAGGAGCAACCCTTTCCGAGAAAAACGCATTTAAAACTCACAATGTTTATTTATTTAAAACTAACTTTTGTAAGGAGCGCTAAAAAAGAAAAAGAAAAGAAATTAATATTAAAAGTAAATATGTTCTTTTGATAACAACTGTACAAACAACTGTCCCAAAAAAACCCCGTATACGAAATTTCATGAAATTATTTCGAAACAGTCGAAAGATATTGAAGAAAACGCGATTTCTTTTTTCAACTTTGACACCTTGTATCTCGGAAACGAAGCATTTCCAGACCCATGTACATATGAACTTTTTTGCTTAGAATGGTGAGTTCTAGTACTTCTTTAATTTTGGCGGATTAGACAAGATTCACCCTATATTAAAATACGTTCATTAACGTTTCTACATAAACATTTCTTATTTCCAATGACTGTACAAAGCGGTAGTGATGATGGAGGTAGACCTGCGAAACCGGTCTGTCGATGGTGTGAACAGTGAAGACACTAGTATCTTAAAGAATTTTCTTTTCTTAGTTTTGCAAAACAAAGATGAACTTCGACAAGCGCCTTCTTTATCAAAATAATCTACTGAAAACTTTATTAGAAAATAGTGAGCATAATAAATGAAGCACATCTAACCTTCCTATCTGTCAATCTCCAAAAGCTTTGTATTTCGCAACGACATCCAATTGCAAGGAATTTTTTATGTTAACGATTTTTTCCGTATCTATATGAAGTTTAAGATATCGCTTTGGTCCTTTGTGCTTGGACACCCAGTATCAGTATAAACACATCGTGACTATTATGTAGGTATATACAGTTAGCAAATAGTTTATTTTAATATAGACATTTCAATTAAGTTATCAGAAAATTAACTAGTGTTACACGTCCAAACCGCACTAGGCGTCGTGTATGCTTACTAATGTAAGCGGGTTGCCAAGCCAGCTAACAGGGAGATGGGCGTGGTCGAAATAATAAGTAAAATGAATGATTAATACGCTCAAACACCTTACACCGATATTCAAACAGCTCAGTCCGGGAAAATATGTCTCTAGGCGCCACCACAATCGAAACTTTGCTAAAATAATTGTCTTAAGCTGGGTGTTAATTAACCCTACTTGATTGTGGAAAGTAGGATTGTGCTTACTCAGTAAACTCTCACACGAGGGTTCTAAAACAAACACTCGTCCAAAACAATTCAACTCAAACTCAAATATATTTAGTACTACCCAGGTTATTAGAAACTTTTTGAATACATCTCGTATACCAAAATTTCCACAACAAAATTTATCACTCAAATTTAACTGCATTCACGTAACCAACAGTTATATTTTCTACGTATCCCTCGTTTACATATAAAGTCAAATTTCTACTTATTAATGAATAAACTATTTCTTCATTCAATGATCGATAATTAATTTTTAACATTCTTAACCAAAAGAAAAGGCAATGTCATCGGCTTAATAATTGTTACTCCAGTATAATAGTGATAAAGTGCTGCACAACAGTCAAACGAGAATAATCCTTGAAGGTTTAATATTCCTAACATGAACGATATCTTTTAAATTTAATCTAATTTTTTTTTATAATACTTCTGAATCGTATCTGACATTCGTAAATATGTAAGTTCTCAAAACTCCTCTCTTAGTTATACTTAATGAAATTTTAATTAACAGATGATCCGTCATTAGTGTATTGCGTTAAAAGAAACTAACATGAAAATTTTTGCAATCAACGTGGCAAATATAACCTTTCAGGTTGTTCATTAATTTTAAAACCAAAATATGCAAAGGTTACATTCAAGTTGTCGAAAACTAGGTCACCAATTAAGTAAACGTCACAAATGTATCTCATAACTGGCTAAATAAACAACAGAAAAAAAAAGTTAACGATAAATATATATTGTCCTGCATAAAATAATAAACAAATGTTTACATACACAAAACAGCGTGGTTGAAAAACCACTGTCAATACAAATTTGCGTTTCTGCAAAAATTCTTACTACTAAAACAACCAATACAACATAACTCGAGACCGATTATCTTTTCCCTTCAACAATAATTAATTAACTAAACATTACGCAAATTACAACTAAACAAAAATATAATCGTGCTTATCTGAGTTTTCAAGGTTCCTAAATGTAATTCTTACTTAAAATTGTCCATTAATCCTACGCTTTTCTTTCTTCTTTCTTCCCGTAAATCAATTATTTGTAGTCCATTTGTATCCTTAATTGCCTGAAGGCACATAACAAATACTTCACAATTCACAAACACTTATTCCTTTCTGCACTCGCGATTAGTCCAACTATGCGAGGTTATTACTCAATAAACCGTAATAAACTATACACGTTTGGTTGCCTCTATAAAGTTTCTTGCAACCTGTAGGACAATTAAGCCCTTCCTTAACACAAATAAACTTTTAATGTCATATAAAATTACCTTAACATTGGCTCAATTTACTACCAATACTTCGCTCACTTAAGGTGAGTCCATAAATAATTTTAACTAAATATCAGTACAAGAACACGCGCCTCACTCAACACTATAACGTAATAACTGTTATTTTTTATAAATCTGCTTACGCACTTTTTACTTTCTTGAAAATAAACAAACTGATTTTATCTTCAATCTCAATTTAATTAATTGTTTTATTTATGAATGTCTTATACGATTCATCCCCTTTCGGGTTACGCAGTTGTTTAAACAATGACTGCCTTCAATAGTATTCACAAATATAACTCCAACTTAACCCATTCTGATGTCACACATCACCTCGCGCGCGTCTCTCACCGAGCTCTCACCAAAAGCCAAAAGCTAAAAGCTAAAAGCTCACGTCAATCTCTGACTTTCCTATTTATACCTTAAGCCATCCATCTTTAAACATGTCCGACTTCCTCGCTATATTCTCCAATAGTATTCATTCAAACTTTCTTAGTGCCGACAGATACTACCATCTGTACAACCACGCTCATAACTACAATACATCGCCATGTTTGTTTTTACCTGCAACTTTTACAATTACTTCATGAAGAAGCCATTTCTCGTCATCACATTCATTCACTGGCCACTCTGGACCATTACATAACTTTCAACCTTTGTCTCCCACATGCGCTCGTCCTCCTTCCGTAACATTTGCAAAAATAAGTACAGTCTAAGGTCTCAAATCCCATATACATACATGTATTCTCAAAACAAATTGCACAACATTACGAGAACTTTCTATAATTAACAATTAACATACCAAATCTTTCTCTACATATTTTCTAAAACATTCTACACTTATACATTCACATCTTCTGGCAAAGATTACACCTCTATCTTCCAACATTCCATTCCTTACAGTAGCAAAACAGTAGCAAACATTATCGTCCCATCGACAAATTTCTTTTCACATTTACATTCATCGGAATCTATTTATTCCAACACCAATGTCTCTATAATATTCAAATACACGTATCAACATACTGAATAATATTTCTCCTAAATTGCCAATGGCATAACACCCACCCACATACATTATGCTTACACACAAACATTTTTTTTTCTCGTTCAAACTCAATACACCCGCACTCAAAACACGTAATACACGTCATTATAACATCTTACATACAGGGTGCGTCATCGCAACCTGACACTAGGAAGTATAATAATACTCAATTAAATCTATTGAAGAAATGAAACACTGTATAACGGACGTCTAGGGGACTTAAGTTGCAATAATATTTTAAATAGACATACATATGTGTTAACTTCCATTCACTAAAATATCAAAACAATACCACCGTATAATTCTTTTCATATACATATATTTGGTCTCACCCTGTATATCAGGTATATGTACAAAAATAATGAAAGTAAAGAAAAGGTTGTAACCAGTAGCACAAAAAAATAACATTTCACTAAGTTTTGCGTTAATATTGGCAAAATGTCCATTTTATGATATATTGAAGGTATCATATAGTGATATTGCAGACCCTGTATATCAAAAACTGTTGAGCTTTGAGCTTTCGGGCAATGAAGATATTTGATCAATTGGTGAAGTTCTAGAACATATCAAAATTTGGTTAAATTCTGACCGAAAGGTATTTTACATCAATCCTTTGGATTGACAAATTGACAAATTATAAATGTAAAGAAGCGGTTGTTGCAACCATTGCGAACAGCCCTTTAAGACATATGGTGGTATCAAATCACTTCCTGTCGATTTTTTAGATTTAAGTTTTTTAACTGCTTTATTAAAATCATCATTACTAATTTGAAAATCCTTAAGTATATCTACTGCTTCATTTCCAACTGTGTTCTTAAAATCGGTTCTATACTTACTGGGAAAGTCAGAATATACTGATTGAAAATATTCTGCAAATTTTTCAGACGCCTCAATGTCGGTTAAATCTTTATTGTTATGTTTAATAGCAGTTTTATTTAAATGTGAAACACGTTTATGATTTACAAAAGTCCAAAAGTTGTTTATTGAATGGTTAATATTATCCTCGATATCCGTTACATATAATCTGTAATGCTTATCTGTAAGCCTTTTTAAATCTTTTCTTATCTTTTTGTATTGGTTAAAGTGAAGCTCCGAAATATGTTTAGTTTTATTATACATAGATTTTAATTTACACAATTGAATTATTTCATTTGTAAACCACGCTGGATATTTTGACCGTCTTTTAGAGGATACAGGGACGCAAACGCTAAAAACATTATATACAATGCAATGCAATATGGGTTTAGGCAAAGTCGTTCAACAGGCGATCTTCTTTCATATGTGACTCAAGTTTGGAACAATACAGTAGAGCAGTCCGGTGAAACAGTTGTAGTCGCTTTAGATATCTCAAAGGCATTTGACCAAGTTTGGCATAAGTGTTTACTTGCCAAACTCACCTCGTTTGGGTTAAATGATGCGCTCATCAACTGGGTTTCTAGTTTCCTTGATGAAAGACGAATACGTGTCGTAGTTGATGGCTTTTTTTCAAAAGAAGTTAGCATTAACGCGGGCGTACCACAGGGATCCGTTATAGCGCCTACACTTTTTCTGCTGTACATAAACGACCTTATTTCTTCAACAACTAACCCCATCCATTGCTTTGCTGACGATAGCACTCTTCACTGTAGTTCATCTCAGTCTACTCATAGTGATAATCCACCTTCTATGTCAAATCAAGAAATTAAAGCTGAAATGGCAAATTCAGTCAACAAAGACATTCAACGTATTCTCGAATGGGGAAGCAATAATCTAGATAAATTTAATGCTAACAAAACTCAGTGTTGCCTTATGTCCGCCAAAAAAGATCGATCATTTCCTGTTGTAAGTATGAATGGCTCAGTTCTTAAGTTTTCAGACTCTATTACTCTGTTGGGTATGACTGTATCTTCAAATCTCTCATGGGTTGACCATCTTCTGTCAGCTACCAAAACAGCTGCTCGTAAAATAGGGTTTTTGTACAGATCTAAGCAGTACTTTACCTCTCGACAACTCCTTCTTCCTAAATTCGGCCTCATCTGGAATATAATTCTCACCTTTGGGTTAGTGCTCCCCAATACGCTCTCGATATCGTTGATCGTATTCAAAAGAACGATTAGGCTTATAAATGACCCGTCTTTAACTTCTCATATATAGTCCCTTGAGCATAGAAGGATGGTTTCAGTTCTTTCTTTGTATTATCGTTATTACAACGGCTATTGTGCTGGTGAATTACATTCTTTGATACCATCTCCGGCTATCTTTGCGAAACACTCGGTTCGCTCATTCACATCATCAGTATGCAGTACAAATATCCACTTGTCGTACCAAACGGGCGCAATCCATTTTCTACACGGCTTCTAAACTCTGGAATGATCTCCCTAGTTCCTGTTTTCCTCTCACTTATGATATGAGAAAATTTAAGGTAGCTGTTCATAGGCATCTATTGGCAATTCATTATCCCTCTATCCATCCTCCTAAGTGTTCCTGAGTGCTTTAGCACGATAGGCCTTATTTAGCCTGTTCAGGTCCACAATCATAAAAAAAAAAAAATAATAAAATAAAATCTTTCCGTAGCAATATCTACATCTTTGCAGTTTAGGACTCCAGTCCACTCTACCTCTCTTAAAGTATTACTTATATCTAAAAACTTACATTTTTTAAAATTGTAGTACGATGCCGGTGCAACATAACACTATTATGAACATTTTTTGTATCAACTTTTACAATCAGTGATGGATGATGCAAATTTTCAGTAGTCAAATAGTTATCTTCTCGTGCTACAGTTACTAAGTCTTTCAATTCCTCAGGTACCAAAACTAAATCAAGAGTTTTATTATTTATATTCTTTACCGTGTTCTTAAGATATATGGAATGTAGATTAACAAAATTGAAAAATTCTCTGTGTCTGCTGTCCAATACTGATAAATCCGTATCAGGCCCCTCTATGCGTTGTAAATTAAAATCCCCAAAAATGAATACGTGATTATTATTAATCTGCGTATTTATTTCGCAAAATTGATATAGGCTAGAATATTGACCAACAGCTGCACCTGGTGGTACATACACATTTACTATCGTAAAAATATATTTATCTAATTTTAAATTGACCTTTAAACATTCATATTGACTGTTTTGTGAGGTAAAGCTACTAATAATTTTCCGTTTTTTACTCACGGCTACTAGGACTCCACCTCCCTTTGTTTTACCGGCTGCAATTTGATTTCTGTCACATCTAAATATATTGTAATAACTTTTATCAAAAATTTCTCCAGCGCTTATATCAACATTGAGCCATGTTTCTGTTAGACATATGATATCGTAATCGAAATTCCATGAGTTTTGATATATATCATTCAACTTCTTATACCCCTACAGTTTTGATAATAAATATTTAGTTTCATACAAAACCAGCAAAAAGTAAAAATGCACTTATATATTTCTTAATTAACTAAAATTTAAATTCCAATTTATATTACTAACTAAAAATTGTCCTTATAAGTACTAACGAGAAAAAAGGAAAAAAAAAAACCGAAAATACTTAAGGCCGGCACTGCTCTAACTACATATATTTAAATACCAGCTTTTGTACCGTTCCTTACACCAAATCCTCCAGTTTTTTCAACGTAATTCTGTTAGTTTTGACTTTAAAATTGTCATCACGTAACGACTTAATACCATACTTTGCCACAGCTGCTTCCACACGGTCTGTCTTGCTTTAGTTAAATCTTCGCTTATAATCAAGCCTGTTCCTTTCAGATTACGCCTGTTGTTGGTAAATTTTTCTCGTTCTCTGTAGCTTATAAATTTTACTATAATTGGACGACTTTTGATACTTGTGGAATTAAAGTTAGATTGCTGACTATCGCTACTTGTTTTTTGCAGCATACCTATTCTATGCGATCTTTCTATTGCTTCCAGTCTAATGTCCACTTTAAGTTTGCTTTTAATTAGATCCATAATGAGATTATCTGTATTTTCACCTTCTACTTCCGGGATACCGAACACCCTTACACAATTTCGACGTGTATATTGCTCGTAACAGTCTAAAGAATATTGCAGATTCTCATTTATATCCTTAACAGATTTTAACTCCTCTTCCAATTCCGTGATTTTCTTGTCTCGTTTTTCTATAGCAGCCTTGACTGCATCCTCAACCGCTGAATTTATCGCAGTCTTCAGTGATTCTTTGTAACTTTCACTATTTAATATATTCATGACACAACCGTTGAACATAGCCTTGATTTGTTCTAAATCATCCCTTGTAAGCTTTATTGATTTAAATTACTTCACAGAAAACTGATTCAATAATGATTTCCTAACGACTTGTCGCACAGTACAAATTACCTGGTATATACTATTTAACGAGTAGAATTATCTAGAGCGCGCACACACACGTCGTTATAGCTCGGCGACCATAATATTAGTTTATACAGGGTTGTTGAAACTTGATTTTACCTTTGCATACAAAAATGAGAAAAGATAATTTTTTCAAACGGAACGCCCTGTATAGCACATCATGAAAGAGAAATGATGTGCCCTTCAAGTGATGTCATGTTCCTATACCTAAATAGTGAAGTTTCTGAAGGAAAAGCAGGTTTCGGTAAAAATCTGATTATTTTGGTCATGTGAAATTTTGATAATTAGTGCATTACTAATAGAAGATCATCTAAATAGAGTACACTTTTGAGTGTGAGAAGGTCCTAACTTTTTGAAGCAACTAATTTATACAGACGAAACTAAATTTACCAGAAAATGCATTTTTAATAGGAAAAAGGAGCATTTCTGGTCGGTTCAAAATCCAAGTGTTAAGGAAATAGGATTTCGAGAAAGATTTAGTTTCAATTTTTTGAAAGATAACAGAACAAGATTTATCATTTACAATGGACTGTTAGATTCTAACACATATCTTGAAATTCTAAAGTCAGTGGTAAACGATTTTTTGGATAATCTACGGTTAGGAGAATACCGTACCTGTTGGTTTTAACAGGTACGAAATAACAAAGGATCTGTTCAAAATGTTCTACAATTGTTGGTTTAGTCGTTTAGGTCCGTGGCATAGGCCTGTAAGATCGCACGACCCAACGCCATTTGATTTTTACCTTTGGGGCAATTTGATAGGAAGAGTGCATATGATACCGGTACGCCGCAGATATGGTCAGTTGCATTAAAGAGCTAGATATCAGTGAGAAGGCCACAAATGAATCTGCGAGTATCCGGATTTTAAAATGTTTGGAAACCAACGGTCGTTATTTGGAAAATCTATTGTGAATGTTTTCTTTGTTTTTACTTGTTTTGTTATTATATTTTCATTATTTGATGCACTCAAAATAATTGTTCTCAGTTTAGACCCATAATTAATGAAATTATTTTGTAATCGTACAAACTTTCTTTCTTGGGATTTTTTAATGGTGTACTTTAAATTATACAATCTAAACGTTTCGATAACACTTACATTACTACTGACGAAGATAACTGTAAGTGTTATCGAATTAATTTAAATCAAATACTAAATCTAAAATAATATTTTATTATGAGTGTTAATGGTGAAAGTTTACATTTTCATAAACTTTCTTTCGTTCATTGATAGTAAATCAGGGTAGATTTCATTGAACTTCCTGCATATTCTTGCTATAATTTTGAACGAGTCTGTATAAAGCAGAGCAAATTCATTCATATACGACTGATATACAGGTGCTTGGTAAACTACACACGAAATCTCAGCTTTTCATGGATCTAATAAAAGTAATAAGCATTTACATAAATGGAACCATGTTTTGAACTTAAAACATGGAAATTAACTAATATCTCGAAAACCTTTGAAGGGAAGTATACAAAAATAATACAAAAGCAACGTCGGAGCGAAAGATGCAATAATATACACGGTATTCTATTTAAAATATCAAAGGTGATAGTACTTTTTTATAGAAGCGGCAACGTCGTATTGTTGGAAATAACGTAGATTGATAGAGCAGCACCAATTACCCAAGTAACCAAATTTTCAAAACGATCCTATGTCCTGTTTTTCATAAATATTTAACCTACCAACGACCATGAGTCACCCTATATACAGGGTGGGCCACCACCAACGCGTCGGTCTCTAGCACCCAAACGACTGAATTTTTTCAAAATCTGTTTGGGCGAGAATATGTAAGCCTTCTAGGACTACAATCTAAAATTAGTTTGATTTATACAGGGTGATCTACAAACTTGTTGCTTATCAAAGTTATATTATTTTAAATGGAATACCTCCTTTTAATTTTTTTGAAATAAGGTGAAAAATAAGGTAGACTTTCATTAGAGTTCCTATACCTAAACCTTACAGTTTCCGAAATATTTAACATTTTTTGAAAATGTTGGGTTGTCAAAAAATTCAAATATTTTTCGATTCAGAAAAGATGAGACAATCTAAACTAGGTCATCGTAATAAGGATATTTGGAAGTACGTATTCTGTTGTTTATTGTTTCAAATCATAATTTATAAAATACAAAGAATAACGCGTAAAGTTAACAAACTTCATAGTTAAATATCTTTGTTATTTTAAATACAACGCCCAAGAAATTATTATCGGAATGGAATAGTCTTTTGACAATAGTTCGAAATGTATTAGGCTTCCCTATACCTTACTTCAATACTTTTCGAGAAATTAGTGTATTTGTTAGATTTTTAGAAATTACGCCATTAACTCATGTCGATCAGTTAGAATTCTTTGATTTATAAACATTTCTGTCATATTGACGTATTTCAAAATACGACAGTGTTTATAACTATTGATGATTTTTTCATTACAGTGAAATATTCAGTGCAAGAAAGAGTGGATATGGTGTTGACCATAGGAGAATGCCATGAAAACTGTCTTTTCGCTTCCAGGGTTTATGCCCAAAGGTATCCTGATCGCAACCATCCTGATACGAGAGCTTTTGAAAGGCTTTTACAAACATTTCGAGCCACAGGTAACACTGCCTATCAAAACCTAATAAAATTAAACCGGTAACTGGCAATGAAGATAGTGAGTTTTAGTATTAGGATCTATCGCTGAAAATTCACACTAGTACTAGAGTAATTGCTAGACAAACAGATTTAAGTAGAGGAAGTGTGAGAAGAGTTCTCAAAAAACACAAATTTCATGCTTATCACATAGAAATTCATCAAAATTTGTATGGCAATGACTTTCAACAACGAATAGATTTCTGTTTGTGGGCAATTGAGAAAATAGGGGATCAACAAGATTTTTTAATTTCGTTTTGTTTACTGATGAATCAACATTTCACAACAACGGTTTGGTAAATAGACATAATTTTCACTATTATGATACCGAGAATAGGCATGTTTTTAACACTGTTGACCGCCAAAATCGTTGAAGCATAAACGTATGGGCAGGAATTATTGGAGATCAGGTAATTGGACCATACTTTTTCAATGGTCATTTAAATGGTAGAAAATTTTTGAGATTTTTAAAGCGAGACTTTTGGACATTTCTCGAAAACGTTCCGTTGAACATTAGAGGGAATATGTGGCTACAATTAGATGGAGCACCGGCACACTTTGATCGTAGAATTAGAAATTATTTAACTAGGAAATTTGTTAATAAATGGATTGGAAGGAACGGACCATGTCATTGGCCACCAAGATCGCCTTGTCTTACTTCAATGGATTACTTTTTATGGGGATATATTAAAAATATTGTTACAATATTCCTGCTACTACTCAGACAATATGAAGAGAGAATTAGAAATGGGGTGGACACAATTACTCCAGATATGTTAAGAAAAGTCAGACAAAATTTGGAAGAAAGAATTAGACTATGCATTCAAGAAGACGGTCATCAGTTTGAACATTTACTGTAGTGACAAATCCAGCAGTAGGCTCTCGGTGCGTAATGTAAAACGGTCAAGACCAGCAACCGTATAACCTTGATAACCTTAATAAACCAAAAACCGTTTAACACATTTGTAACCTTTGTAAATCACAGAATTGTAACTGATCGACATGAATTAATGGCGTAATTTCTAAAAATCTAACAAATACACTAATTTCTCGAAAAGTATTGAAGTTAGGTAAAGGGAACCCTAATACAGTTCGAACTATTGTCAAAAGACTATTCCATTCCGATAAAAATTTCTTAGGCGTTTTATTTAAAATAACAAAGATATTTAACTTTGAAGTTTGTTAACTTTACGCGTTATTCTTTGTATTTTATAAATTATGATTTGAAACAATAAACAACAGAATACGTACTTCCAAATATCCTTATTACGATGACCTAGATTAGATTGTCTCATCTTTTCTGAATCGAAAAATACTTGAATTTTTAGACAACCCTACATTTTCAAAAAATCTTAAATATTTCGGAAACTGTAAGGTTTAGGTATAGAGAACTCTAATGAAAGTCTACCTTATTTTTTCACCTTATTTCAAAAAAAAAAAAAAAAAATTAAAAAGGAGGGTATTCCATTTAAAATAATATAACTTTGATAAGTAACAAGTTTGTAGATCACCCTGTATAAATCAAACTAATTTTAGATTGTAGTCCTAGAAGGCTTACATATTCCAAAACGGATTTTGAAAATTCAGTCGTTTGGGTGTTAGAAACCGACGCGTTGGTGGTGCCACCTGTATGTGATATATATATATATATATATATATATATATATATATATATATATATATATATATATATAATACAGTATATTTTGTAGACAAACAAACTTTAACAGGAGATAGAACACATGTTTCTAAAAGAAAAGTTCCTATAAACATAAGTCGTAGAAGGCTTCATTTCGAGATACAGGGTGTTGAATATAATTTTTTCTCATATTTTCATTATAACTCATAAACGAATGCTTAGATTTTTTCACGTTGGGGATAATGTCTATTAATTAAGAATAAAACAAGCGATAAGAATGTTCACAAACTTGCACAGTGGCGGAGTGGAGGGTGCTCAACCCCTTTCATAAACAGAACTTCTACGCCAATGACTATTTTTTAAAAACTGTTATTTTCATTATCTACATACAGTTTAACAAAATAATGTGCCTTCTTCTGTTTCGAAATTCCTGTGCGTTTCGAGTTATTTTGATTTTAGTGTTTGATGTGGTACTAAGTTAAGTAATGTGCTTTATGTGAATAATTTAATATAAAGTTTTTAATAAAAAAGATATAATAAAACATTTAGAGCCATTTTAGTACCTAACGATCGTTTCTTTAAAATTTCAAATACATTTTCATTTATAAATAGGTAGGTTATCGGTTTTTTTTAGTATCCATTGTTATTATCCTCGTATGAAAAGAAATGCATAATTATTATTGTTATGCGGTCAATACTTTCTGTATAATTATGTATGTATCAATTTCGCCATAAACATGTATGCAGTTTTTAAGTGAGATTCTAAGAAGTTATAGACCGCTGCTCACTTGCTCGCATTAAAGAGCCGCCACTGTATCAAGCCATACTCAAATACAAGACTTTTGTAAATTGAAATCTGTTTAGTACACTAATTTTAACAATCCTTATTTATTATTGTAACAATACTTAATTAATAATTATGAAATTAATAAGAATTCTTAGCAATAACGATTTATAAATAAATAACAATAACACTAGTATAATAAAATTAGACAGTTTGTTCAAAATGTAAACCGTTCTTTTCAATACACATTTTACAGCGACGTACAATAGAACGTCTTAAGTTAATTAAATGATGCACCCTTATTTCATTGCAAGCATCTCTGATGCGATTGTGAAGTTCTTCAAGTGTATTAACCGGAGTGGTATACACTTTTTCCTTCATGAATCCATACAAAAAGTCAAGTGGCGTTAAATCGGGATCTAGGAGGCCACGCCACTGGACTTCCACGACCTATCCACCTCCCCAGGTAGTTATTGTTTAGCCAATTTCTTACATTTCTGCCATAATGGGCCGGACATCCATCAAGCTGAAACCAATAATGTCCTCTTAAATTCAAAGGAATGTCTTCCCACATATTAACATGTTCTTCTTCTAAAAATTGAAGGAAATTTTCTGAATTTACACGTTGTGGTAATAAGGTCCAAACACGTGGTTGCCGTAAATTCCAATCCAGACATTTGTACTAAATTCATGTTGAAAACTTCTTGGTCGAATGGCATGTGGGTTTTCATGTGCCCATATATGCAGATTGTGAAAGTTTACGATACCACGACGAGTAAAACAGGATTCATCAGTCCACAGTATGTTGGATAAGAAATCTCTATTATTTTGAATGGAGTTAAGAACCCACCTACAATAATTAAGTCTTCGTTCGGCGTCACCTGGACATAAACCATGAACAGGTTGAAAATGATATGGGCGGCTGTGGTCCCGTTTTAAAACCCGGGAAACTTTACTTTGGGAAATACCAAGAGCAACAGTAGTACGTCGAGTACTTGTCGTGGGGTTGCTATTAAATTCACGCAATATACCCTCTCCAATTCTATCTCATCCACGGTTGTTCTGTCGGCATGTACATTTTCAAACCCTGGTTAACAAATCGACGATGGATACTCACAAAACGGAATGATGAGGTTGTCGTCTATTTGGAAATCTTCTCCGATACTCCTTAGCTGCGTACTGAATTCATTTGCGAACCCATAAATAAAATGAATGTCGGCTTGTTCGCTATTTGTAAATGTAAACGGCATGTTACACTAATTAAAAGCTGGCAAATCAAATGAAATAACTTTTGAACTTAAAAACAATAATTCATAATAGTGAAATTATTCAAGATGAAGCAAGTGTTTGTAAAAGTCAAACTGTCGTTTCAAAATATAAAATTTAATACTTACTTGTTTTCTAAGGAGTATCATATTTGTTGCAATGAAATAAGGGTGCATCATTTAGTTAACTTAAGACGTTCTATTGTACGTCGCTGTGAAATGTATTGAAAAGAACGGTTTACATTTTGAACAAAGTGTCTAATTTTATTATACTAGTGTTATTGTTATTTATTTATAAATCGTTATTGCTAAGAATTCTTATTAATTTCACAATTATTAATTAAGTATTGTTACAATAATAAATAAGGATTGTTAAAATTAGTGTACTAAACAGATTTCAATTTACAAAAGTCTTGTATTTGAGTATGGATTGATACAGTGGCGGCTCTTTAATGCGAGCAAGTGAGCAGCGGTCTATAACTTATTAGAATCTCACTTAAAAACTACATACATGTTTATGGCGAAATTGATACATACATAATTATACAGAAAGTATTGACCGCATAACAATAATAATTATGCATTTCTTTTCATACGAGGATAATAACAATGGATACTAAAAAAAACCGATAACCTACCTATTTATAAATGAAAATGTATTTGAAATTTTAAAGAAACGATCGTTAGGTACTAAAATGGCTCTAAATGTTTTATTATATCTTTTTTATTAAAAACTTTATATTCAATTATTCACATAAAGCACATTACTTAACTTAGTACCACATCACTAAAAATCAAAATAACTCGGAAACGCACAGGAATTTCGGAACAGAAGAAGGCACATTATTTTTGTTAAACTGTATGTAGATAATGAAAATAACAGTTTTTTTTTAAAAATAGTCATTGGCGTAGAAGTTCTGTTTATGAAAGGGGTTGAGCACCCACTCCACTCCGCTACTGTGCAAGTTTGTGAACATTCTTATCGCTTGTTTTATGCCCCTTAATTAATACACATTATCCCCCCAACATGAAAAAAATCTAAGCATTCGTTTATGAGTTACAATGAAAATTTGAGAAAAAACAGTTACATTCAACACCCTGTATCTCGGAAATGAAGCCTTCTACGACATATGCTTATAGGAACTTTTCTTTTTAGAAACATGTGTTCTATCTCCTGCTAAAGTATATCTACAAAAAAATGACTCACCCTGTACATATACAGGGTGTATTTTAAAATCACCGACAAACGAAAACTGGAGATTCTATGATTCAAAATAAGACAAAAATGATCATAAACGCTTTTCTGAAAATGCTTCCTAATCGAGATACAGGTTGATTAAAAATTACTTTTTTTAAGGTTTTTTTAAGATTCCTCAAAGACTACATAAGATATTAGACTGAGATTTGGTACACCTAAATGTCTAACTAAATACAATTAATCATGTGAGTTTGAGTCAACTGACTCCATCCAGTGAAGTAGCATATTTTAAGTTAATCAGTTTAAGTAAAGAAAAACGTACGCCCCTGGTTTTTTTGAAGAAATATTTTTTTGATAGATTCAACATTTAATTCTGCAAATAAAATCATACTTAGTATTTTTTTTTCGGCACCCCGTTTTTGAAATATTTTGCATTAACATAAACGACCACATTATTCAATAAAAATCAAAATTTGTTTTATTTTATAAAAAAATAACGCAGTTAACCTATTAAAGAGATATTGAAGGAATCAAAAACAAAATAATAATTATTTTTATACATATTGTTCAAAATGTCCTCCTTCCTTTTGAATGCAAGCTTGCATTCGTCTTAGTAAATGAAACCTGAAACGCTGAAAAATTTGTGGCATAGCCCTAATCTCATCGCATGCCATTTGTATGCGTTTCTAAATTTGCTCTCGATTATCAATTTGAACAGAATGGACACGAGTCAGATACCCCCACATAAAAAAATCCAATGGGTTTAAATCTGGCGATCGTGCCGGCCACAGTACTTCACTTCCTCGTCCAATCCAGCGTCCAGGGAATCATGCATTTAAAAATTCTCTGACGTTTCGAGTAGAATGTGGTGGTGCAGCATCATGCATGAAATACATGTTCATTCTAACATCTAAGGGTACGTCGCCAAACAATTCTGGCAAATCTTCTCTCAAGAAATTTAAATAGAATTCGCCAGTAAGTTTTTGACGAAAACGGATAGGTCCGATTAGGTGATCGTCTAGTACACCTATCCAAATATTTTCGCTAAATCTATGTTGGTGAGCTGTAACTACAGTTGGATGCTGATTTTCATCTAACCATTTGTGGGAATTATGCAAGTTTATTATTCCATTTCGGGAAAAAGTACACTCATCAGTGGTCAATAAGTTTCTAACAAATTGTACATCTTCAGCATTTTTGTTTAAAAACCATTCGCAAAAATTCATTCGACGAGGATGGTCAGCAGGCAATAATGCTTGCACTTTTTGTAGGTGAAAGGGATGTAAATTTTGTTCTCGTAAAACATTCCAAGACTTGCTATGCGACACACCAAATTCTAAACCTAACTCACGCGTACTTATTGATGAATTTTCATAAACTCTATCCAAAATTTGTTCCTCAATTTCAACTGGTACACGAGCATTTCGTCCAGAATTTTTCTTTCCTTTTAAACTTCCATACTCTAACAAGTTACGATGAACGGTTCTAAACGTAGTATGATGTGGATATCTTCAGTTTGGAAATCTTTGTTCATAAAGTCAAGCAGCTGCACGAGCATTTCAATTAGTATTACCATAACATAAATGCATCGACCAGTTCTCGTTTGAATAATTCATTTTTTCACAGTAATTAGACAAAAACAATGAATTACAAAATACGCGTAAATGCAACTATTTTGGCAAACGTAAGATACGTAACTGTCAAATGCAAAGCAATCTCTGATTTATTTAATTTGGTTATTACTGAATAATGTAGTCGTTTATGTTAATGCAAAATATTTAAAAAACGGGTGCCGAATCGAAAAAATACTAAGTATGATTTTATTTGCAGAATTAAATATTGATTTTAACAAAAAAATATTTCTTCAATAAAAGCAGGGACGTGCGTTTTATTTTATTTAAAGTGATTAACTTAACATATTCTACGCCACTGAATGGAGCCAGTTGACTCAAACTCACCTGATTAATTGTACTTAATTAGATATTTAGGTGTACCAAATCTCAGTGTAATATCTGTTGTAGTTTTTGAGGAATCTTAAAAAAATTATTTTTTAATCAACCTGTATCTCGGTTAGAAAGCATTTTCGGAAAAGCGTTTATGATAATTTTTGTCTTATTTTGAATCATGGAATCTCCAGTTTTCGTTTGTCGGTGATTTTAAAATACACCCTGTATATATATATATATCACATATATACATATGTATATACAGCGGAGCGTACACAAAAGCATTTTGCCAAAAACAAAACCCAACTCGTAGAAAAAATAATGCTGCGTCATATACAGGGCTTACGAGGGATTGCTCCCTTACTATTACAAATACGAAAAAATGTCTTATATAGTATCCTGGACCAAGACTTCCCCGAGAAACAGCCTTACAAAAGTTGTTGGAACGTCTTGCTTTTAGAAGTCTTCGTACCGCATAAATCCTTAACGCCAATAATGCATTTCTTTGGCATTCTCCAAGAATGAAAGTCATGTCGATCAACTCTGCGTCGGATAACAACATTTTAATGGAAATGTCTTGTACAAACACTTAAACTGATACACAAGACAGCAAAGCACAACCGAAGCTCGAAAAACTGACGTTTCTTATCAGTTGTTTAAAACAATTGACGAACGTTTTCCAAAGCACCGCGGCACTGCGCAATAAAAACTGAAATTAGATAAAAATGTGAATATCTCGAAAACTATCACTCCAAAATATCGATAATGTTACATCAATGAAAAGGAAATCTAATTTCCTATCCGCTGATGTAAGAAAATATGGGTGGTTCTATTTAAAAAAATCAAGTTATCCATGTTTGAAAAAAATTATTTTCGGAGCGATAGAAATTATTGAATTCTAAAAGCCAGATTTTTGGCAATGAATGAAAATGATGCGGTACCCTTTTCGGAAGTAAAAAACGAAAGCCACATCTCTCTACCGGTATCCGTCTTCGAGATATTGAAAGTTTTCGGAGGCACTGCAAACGTCATTTTATATTTTATATTTTATATATATAATCATATCAAATAACTCAGAAGCAATGCGACGTAGGCCCATAGTATGGTTATTAAAGTGACCTTTAAATTCAACGAGGAACTCAAAAATGTAATAATATACAGGGCGTTCTAGTTTTTTGTAGCAGGACTTCAATAATCGATTGAGCTTTCAAAATTAAGACAAATAGTTCATATAAAAATAGGTTACTAAACGCTTAGTTTTGGAGATACAGGGTTTCAAAGTTTTAATTTTTTTTCAGTTCTTTTAATTTATCTTCGAAACTATGTAAAATAATAAATCCAAATTTAGTACACATATTACACTCCGTAAACTCAATATTAAGAGTAGGATGCGGAGCTCTTCTAAAAGGAAATCTTCGCCTATATTCACGGGCTGCTGCTGCTGAACATAAATAAAATGGATATCCGCTATTTCTTGATTAGAAAACAAAAATGGCATTTTAAAAGACCACTTTTGCAGTAAAAATTTACACAATAAACTATGTAAATAAATTACATTCTTTCTTATGCACAAGTCGTATTTAAAATAAAACGTGCGATTTGACATACATTGATTCTTTCTTTTTATTGTTCTTTTCATGGCACACTATTTTTTGCGGGAGTATCAAACGTTCTTTGCTTACCATTTGGAAGCTGTTCATGGATTACAGCTAATTTATCTCAAAAACTATGCATTTTTCGAAAAAAAAGCAGAAGACAAAAAAGTTCCTAAATCAAATGGGCAATCTAAATTTGTAAGAGTTAGAGGCGTCGCATAAAAATGTTCGGGGGGAATAAAGGGTGTACCAGCCCAGAAAATGTACTACCCTGTAGATATTGATAAACGTTAAACTACTCTTAATATTGAGTTTAAGAAGTGCAATATGTGTACTAAATTTGGATTTATTATTTTAAATAGTTTTGAAGATAAATTAAAACAACTGAAAAAAAATGAAAACTTTGAAACCCTGTATCTCCAAAACTAAGCGTTTGGCAACCTATGTTTATATGAACTTTTTGTCTTAATTTTGAAAGCTCTATCGACTATTAAAGTCCTGTCACAAAAAACTGGACTAGGTTGTTCTGTTTAAAATAACGAAGTTGGCATGAGTTTCCGGTATAACCGCAAGTCCGCGATTTCTGAAAATAATTTTAAAACGTGTAGTTTATGACTGTGGACAACTTTTATATAAGACATTTGTAATAGTAAGGGAGTTATGGAGCAATCCCGCTTAAGTGGGCCACCCATGAACAAACAATAATAAAAATGTTGTCCACGGAATATGCGAAATGCCTATTTATCAAAATTCAATAAAATCCAACTGATTTTATTACTACAAGAAAATTTTTCTGAGAATCAAAGCGTTAAAACTACAATAACATCGCCATTTCTACTGCAAAAGATTGTTATGAACATATTGAAGTACAAAATAGGTGTAACAGCAAAAAAAACAACGTTACCCATCAGATGACACTTCTTTTTGTCGCACAACACAAATTTACCAAATCCTGAGTGGACACATTCTTTTAAATAACCTTATATGAATACACAAACAAATAATAATCAGGCATTACCATTTCTACCAAATCAAGCAATATTTTATTTTTCTTATAAAACACGGTAAAATTGTCGATATTTGCGATAAATCTAAATACGTGACAACAATTTAGGTCTGTCGATGTATTTCAATAATGTAAGGTATTCAATATATCTTGCCCAGAACGGTATTAAATTTACATAAACACGAGAAAAGTTTCTAAAACAAAATTTCAGTTTACGGTACACTTATGCCGCCGTCGCCGGTTAAATATCGGTTAAGAACTCTTCTACAGCGCCCCACTAGGCCAAGGTGTAAATCTCCTATTTCACTTATTGAACTCGAGTTCCTCGATAAAACGCAAAACGATACACAAATTTGTTAGGATTGTAAATGTAATCAATAACCGTATAAAAGCGAACTGTGAACATTTATAGCATCGTCACTGTACAGTCCTAACGAAATTGACGGAATGCGTCTTCAATACAACCATAACACCGTCGGGACGCCGAAGGTCCATCACTCATAATGCGTAAATCACATTGTAATTATTTTAAATTTCGAACCCAACTGAACTGAAAAGGGAAGTAGACATCTGCCCCTTCCCTTAAGGTACTTAGATTTGTTAAATGATAACTTAGCACTCTACATAAGAACAGCTACTAAACGATAAAAAGAAACAAGAAATTGTCAATTCAACAAAGGCACGAAAATATAAGATAACACTAAACGAGCTACAGTTAACTGAGCCAAATAAGTTGTCGTCAATATTTACAAAAATTACTCAATATGATCGACTTTAGGCAAACAACTTAATTCATGTAAGCTAAGCATTCCATTGATAATTATGAGATCAGAACGATACAGGATGTGAAGATTGCTGTGATTAAATTTCCCAAACTAAACAGGTTACCGTATTTATACAACCGAACGAAACCAATTTAAAATGTATGCATGGTTTCTTCATTAAAAAATGTTTTTCCATTAATAATTTTAAAATAATATACACACAGACCGAACTTAATTTGTTTAAAAAACTTCTGACCAAAAAAATAGTTTCAGATTATTATTATTATTATTCAAGAATAATGTATTTTTTCTTTTGTCTGGAATTTGATTAGTTAATTACTGACTTAGGACATATTTCTTTGTGAGTCGAATAAGTGCACCACTGTACACTATACACAAATTCAATGTTAATTTGATATTTATGATTTATAAGGTCAAAAACCAATTTAATAAAATTAGTAAAGTGAAATATAAGTAAATTTTTATATAGTTAAAATAGATTTGAATAACCACATAAACTAAAATTTATACAGGAGACCTACAAAAATTATTTATCCAATCCTAACATTAAGTGATGTCAATCAAAAATAAATCGAAACAACCGACAGTGAAATATACAGTATTGAGGATTGTGTATATGAATGACAATTAATTCTGTGTTTCATAATTATAAAGTAAGTGGGATCATATTGCAATTTAAATTACAACACAATAACATAGTGTGGTTAATTCAAATTCTATTTTATATAACTATATCAATACTTCATACTGGAAATAAGTATTCAACTGCTAATAGTAACAATCAGATTTATTTCTTTTTTGTTTGACAAACTATAACAGTCTGACAGTAAATTATAATTACATTCCAAATCAGAACCTCTAAAGTGGTAGCTTCAGGTGATGATTTTTTTAAATTTTTTTAATACATTGTTGTCTTGTTAGGAAAGTTACATCACGGGGTCTACAAAGCAACGTTACAATAGTTAACTTACACAACATTGTGTTATGTTATTCTTTGGTACTATAGATACTGAAGTTATACAATAAACCGTCTAGTTGTTTTATCTGCTTTGCATTTAAAAAACGTTTCTAGATTACTTGTCAGTGTTTTGTTTTGAGATTTACATTGTTGATTTGGATCGATGAAAACTTTGTTTACGTTACTATACACTAACATCTACACATTTGTACGAAACGATATATTTGCAAATATTTTACTTTAGGTTCAAATACGTAGTTTCATGTCTTTTTCATGGAAAGTAGCAATTGTGTGGAAAACATTAATCAATTTAACAACATGTTCAAAGTTTGCAGCAGTTAGTTCTGCTTGTTTGCTTCTGAACTGAATAGAACAAAGAGCTATCATTACAATTTAATTAGAGAAATTAGAACATTGTCAACATTATGACACATATTCAGTTATTAGTATAAATAACGAATAAAATTATAACTGAATCCTTTTTTAATCTAAACTTATTTTCTTTTTTAGGTGTGGGTGTGTATATATCGCGTGTTGAAGAAGGAAGTGTTGCTGAAAGAGCAGGTTTGCGACCAGGAGATTCAATCCTTGAAGTGAATGGAACGCCGTTCACTGCAATTACTCACGAAGAAGCACTTAAAGTAAGTCTGTTTTTCAATTATACTATAACAATTTGATTACTATAAGGTGGCACAACTTGTTGGTTGTCCTCTAATTGTGTACATGGTATGTTCAATCTGAACAAAATTACAATTTTCTTAATTGCACGGTTTGCATAACATGTTTTAAATAAATTTTTTTGCTAGGGTATCTGAAACTCTGTACTTCAGGGTCTCTGAAGAATTGTGTTTTGATTTAGCAGTTTTAAAGTTCTCGGTAAGTACGCAAAAACTTAACGGTAGATCTTAATACAGTTGATTACTGCAACTAATCTATTTTCGGGTTATGAATTTCCGGCAATATGGACACAAACTAATCTTAAAGTGGATAAAATATTTTAATAGTATATTAAATAATAAGGGTGGTAAGTAGCCTATTACGCACGAGTATGTAATAGGCATTACCACCCGAGTTGTGTACCATGCTTTTTCTACTCCTATAATGTATAAAAACAGTGACGTATGAGTAATACGTAACTAACACTCCTTAAGATTCTTATGACCTTTGATCGTTTTATAAACGTAGCTAATATTGTAATGAACGATCTTATAAAAATATTTCTTGTATTGTAGGATTATTATGGCTTATTTCAATTACCACGTTAAAAGTTCGAAAAATTCGAACAAAATAAACTAGTCGACGCCACTAGTTTTATTAGTTATCTTGAAATTAAACAAATTAGCCACACTTCTTGTATGGTTAACGATCGAATGAAATTTTATTTTATTAACAGAAGTTATTGCTCTACAGTAATAACAAATGTAAATGTACTACAAACTGTTATTTAAAGGTGGTATATATTTTTGAATTTTAAACATAAAATTTATTGAAAAATTGTTCAGTTTGTTATAATGGACTATTTAACACTGAAGTAAATAGCTTAGATCTTAGACTAGGACATGTATACATATATAGGTTTTAATGTTAACACACTGCTTTCAATATATTCTATGCACTAAATTCTAGTGGCAGTTGAGGCTTTATTTAACACAGAATTATCAATTCAACTTTCTGCTACATTTTATGACTTCGTGCTATTTAAGTCAGCAGATTGCCACTTGCATCGATTAAAATGGTGGTGGAAGTAATACCACAAGTTAAAATAACCTATGTGTAATGATTATCTCGTTACATTACAATTAAAAATATGTTCAATGTCTTCTATAATAAATACTGAATATCGTTACCACCTCATTTATAAATAAATATAAACATATGTAAAGTTAGTTTTATTTTAATTAATACAACAAAAAGTTACAGAACCAATGTATAACATTATAACATTATAAGTAATTAATGGACCAAAAGAAGGTAGATGCTTATTTTCAAAATAACTAGTCATAAGCTGTAGTATATTGTTCAATATCTGGTTTAAACTTTATACATAAATATTGATGCAATATATTGCTAGATTAAATCATTTCCAAAGCCCTTTACGTACCAAATAAACATGCCTTCAATTGCAATGGAAAGCTTATAATGCATAATTAAATATAATAAATTTCTCTTTCTATTTGAGAGACAATTAGCAAATTGTACAAACTATCATTAACTCACTAAAACGGTATTTCCGTTGTTATTTTTTTATCTCACTTTTCTAAAATGAAAATTATAATTTAGTGGTGAATGACAATATGCTCTTATATGATGTTGAAAAGTTTATTTAAATAACAATATCAATACATGTTTACCTAAATTCACATTTTAAAACATCTAGAAATTGAGGTGGATGCTAGGTTAATAGAACAAATCTGCTTGAACTACCAGTTAAGTGCTGTTACTACTACCAATAGGTGGACAAAAAGTGGTCAACCCATGAAAGGTGCGATGTACGGACATCCCCAACATAGAAATAGAGTTTGAAAACTTGAATTCTAAGCCATTCATATTTACAGCAGGAAATGGTAGGTCTTCCTTGGCGGATACAAGACAACACTGCGTTTTATCGGCGTTGAACGTGAGTATATTATTCCTTTTCCATTCAAGGACGCGTTCTAAGTTACTATAGATTGAAGCTGTCATCTTCACCTTAACGTCCTGACTAGACTTATTGTTGTGGGAAAACTGAGAAGAACTACAATGTAGAGTGATGTCGTCTGCAAAGTAAAGGATCGAGTTAGTTGTTCAGGAAATGAGGTCATTTATGTACAGCAGAAAAAGTGTGGGAGCTATCACTGATATTTGGGGTACTCCCGCGTTAACAGTTTCTTTCAAAACGAAGCCATCGACGACAACGTGTATACGTCTTTTTTTAAGAAATCTGGATATCCAATTAATGAGCGTATCGGATAAGCCGAACGAAGTGAGCTTGGCAAGTAGGCACTTTGAAATATCTAAATCTACTACGACTATTTCACCGGACTTCTTTAATGCGTTATTCCAAAGTTGGGTGACATATGAGAGAACATCACCCTTTGAATGACTCTGTCTGAACCCGTACTGGTGGTCGTTTAAGAGCTTATTGGACTCGAGGAACAAAAGTAGTTGGTGATTGATGGCTTTCTCCATGATTTTTGACAGAATGGAAGTGATAGATGTTGGTCGATAGTTTGCGGAATCGGTTTTGTCGCTCTTTTTAGGAATAGGTTGGACATTTGCCTACTTTCACTATGAGGGAAACTCTCCAGATGACATGGAGATCGAAAAGGGACGATAGCTAGAATGCCGTCAGGGCCAGTCGCCTTGTTTGAGTCGTTTATTGATAATTGATTCTAGGAGCTTGTAACGAAAGTGGATTGGTTTAATAGTGTATTGGGTAGATTTTGGCGACGACACAGTTCTACCAGAATCATTGAGACATGAATTTGATGCAAAGTAATAAATTTTGGCCTTGGTGATTATGCTTTTGCAAATATTCCTTACGGCAATATAGTTGGCGTGATTTTGGATAGATTTATTTGATATCCATTTGGTATAGATTTTATGCTTTTGCGATAATGCATCAGTGCAATCCTTATTAAACCAGGGCTAAGAACGGGTGTACCCTACACAACTATGTGTTTTAGGAATGGATAACTCCATACCATCAAGATAACTTGAGTTATTGAAAGAGCAATGTTTGAAGAGGAGGACCGTTTAAAGCAATACTTACGCCAGGGGAAGGATGCAAAAAAATCTCGCAGTTCGCTCCAGTTAGCTGATTTAAAACACCACATAGTTCTATCTGTTTTTCGAATAACAGTGGGATTGGGTACAGAGGAAGTTACTTCGATTACTCAGTGGTCTGATTGACCAAGTGGGGAAAGGACTTTATAGACAAGTGGATTAGTAAGGAATAGATCCAGGAGATGTAGAGTATGGTTAGGGTTGTCAGGGATTCTGGTTGGTTCGGAAATGAATTGTGTGAGATCACAGGATACAGAAAATGGTTCTGCACTATGACCTGCGGGATTAGTAGTAGACAAAAATTGAACCCAATTGGAGTTGTGGGCATTAAAATCTCCCAAAATTGAAATATCGCAAGATGGAAACCGTGATAAGAGGTAATCTATTTTCAGACTACCGTAATCAAAAAGATCTTGGAAGTTGTTTTCATTGCGAGACCTATACCAACAACAGTAGAATTTCACAAATTAGGAACCAGAATGTTCAAACCAAATAGCGTCAAATTTGTTGTTTTCGAAAGTGGACATCCTCTTACAGCCTACGTTGTCCTATATGCACATAAGGGGAAAGTTAGAGTGGAGGTTGTATCTGGGAAATTGCAGGTCAGGCGAATCAGTGCTTCCAGGGGACACTTGCGTTTCTGATTGAAACAGAATGTCCGGTTGGTTGGTGAACAGCATTGAGATTAGATCTGATACCACGTTTGTTGCAGTAATGAATCCGGATGTTGGTGGTTTCAATGACCGAAGTCGCCCAGAATCCTTGGGACGGATCGACGAATCGATGTGAGAGTATGCGCGTCTCGCCCTGCTCACATTGGGTGTAACATCTGTTTTAGATCTCATTCCTACCATTATGTTGTTGTCGACCCTTTATTTTTTTGAACTTCTGGTGCCCCCCTCGGATTGTACACCTCTTCTTCTTTTACCACCTAAAAGGCGACGCACCCGGATCACGTTCTGATACAGAGCTACGCCCCCCTCGCCATCTCTGCTGCCGTTCAAGCCTGGCTCGTATCGTCCCTCGGAGGTTTTTCATCTTGTCGATGATATCTAGCTCATATTAAGCATCGATCTCTGCAATAGCGGTGACGGTCATAGAAGATTTGGTAATTTTCTAAAACAGTCGTTTTTAGAAATTCCTCATACTGAGATAACGACTAGAAACTGCATACCATTGTTCAGAAATTCCTCTACAGCTAATCAATTATACTTTAACGTAAGCGGTTGCAATTTGGAGATTTTTTCCAATCCGTAAATAATAACCAGAAATCGCATTCCACGCGTCGAGAATCATTCTAACGCTAATCAAGCAGTCTTTTACGTAAAGGGCACTGTTTGGAAATTGATCAATCAATCTGAAAATAACGACTAGAAAATGCATACCACTCATGAAGAACTACCTTATCATTACCATCGTAAAGTAGCACCACATTCTTGTTCCCAATGTTTTATTAAACCTTTCAATTACAGATGTTTTTACATCAGGTTAATTGTCACATAGAGATTGATATTTTGTTTCTGGAAAAAGTTTACCGCTTTTCTTAAAAAGACCGGTGAATGTTTTTAATTACAGATGCGACTGTCTTCGGTTTTAATAGCTCATATCCAAACCCTCCTGTTTTATAAACATCGATTACCGCTAGTATGTAGTTAGTTGTATCCACTATTGAGATTACTTAAAGACCGCATATCACAAGGATCAACCCACCATAACTCAAAAAATGTTACTTGCAATGTACCTGCCACCTGCCTCCAGTAAATTTCTCACTGTAGATTTATGCATGTTGTGCACTTTTTGTTTCCGCAACACTCTAATATCTCGCATAGGAGTACGTTTTATACATATAACCCTTTTTTCGACAGTTCTGACGAGACAGAACCTGTATGTAAAACCGTCTTATGTGATAGCATGGCAGGCCCTTATCGGTAAAAATTCGAAGATTAAAAGATGGTATTCTAATTATGAGGCCGGTATACTTAATTTGATTATAACCCCTTTTTGTTAGAGGTATTTCAGCTAAGACAGAACTTGTATGCAATATAGAGGCAAAATCTAGCTTAAGAAGACAAAACATTTTCGACATATACACTGCTATATTGAAGATGCTGTCTTGTGTATTAGAAAACGCGCTACTGATCCGGAGTTGAATAATCTCAAGAAAGATGTATGCGGCACAGCTTCAGGGATGAAGAACAATTGAAGACCTGTGTAGTATTTGAAGGTGGTGCGGGAAAGTCAGCTAATTTTAAGAATAATCTCATATCGGTGTAATAATAGTAGCGACTAAAGGCTATATATTATCCCTTGCATGTATTTAAAATGTAACCATCATAGAATGAGCATTATTATTATTATGAACCAGTATCACGCATATTAGATGTTTTACGGCTTGTTAATAAACTATTACAATATAACCGTTCAAGATGAAAACGATGAGATGAATAAGTGAGGTAAAATGTATCTCAAAATCTAGATGATCGTGATGCTTTCTATGAAATTTCAAATAAGCCAAATCACGTCACTCTTAATTCAAATTTGAAAATAAGGGAAGTGCAACCGCCCACCCCAAAAGTCTTGACCGCTGAAAATGTCTTCACACTAATATTTAACATAGGAAATTGTAGATTACCTCGGTTTGGGATGTTTTCGATAATTTACTGCTAGACGTAGCACATTTTTTGCAAACCTGATCTATATAAATAAAGAGCAGTTAATCTGTATTATAAACTTTATGGCTATGAATATATTTTACTGCTTTTTAAAAATAGTATTATATCCCATATCAATAATCAATTTTACGTAATTTAATCAGGATACTTAAAGTAATACAATTGATTTTAAAAACACCAGCCCTAAGCTAAAACACACACTTACTTATGATTGAAAAGAAGAAGACCCAAATTAATCATTATTAATACTAAGACAAGCCAGTAAATTATTAAAATTCAAACAATTTTTACACTACTAAAAGGAGTTCACAATAATACATATGTGTAGCCCTTTCAGGCATTTTATTTCTGCTCAAACCTTGTATATATAGTTTTAACAGTCGACCTTCAATATTTATTTTTAATTGATAACACTATTAAAAGGAGTACACAATGAAACGTAAACAATCTATAATGCATATATGTAACCCTTTTTATTTCTGCTTAAACCTAGTACATATAATTTAACATTCTCAAGGAGAAAATGATTATATTATTATAAAGCGTTTTGTAAAGCAAACCGGCAAGTTAATTACTCATTTATATGTATAATGCTGAAGGTGACTTTTTCTCAAGGTAAGATAAGTATATTGTAAATTGTAATAGTCAACCTTCAATATTTAGTGTTTTTATTTCTGCTTAAACCTTGTAGATATAATTTAACACTCTCATTGTGAAAATCATTTTAAAGCGTGTTTTGTAAGGCAAACGGGCAAGTTAATTACTAATTTATATGTATAATGTTGAAGGTGACTTTTTCAGGGTAAAAATAAGTACGTTGTTGAAATAAAATTCGTATATAGGTAAAGGCCACAACCCTCAAATGGAAATTAAAAGAAACGTAATAATTTTAATCACTAAATAACATCATTTTATTATGAAAAACACTTATCATCATCTTTACATGTCTTATCTATTAATTCTTCTTCCCCATTATTAGAATACAATTTTTAGGACAGGGGACGAAGCCCAAGACAAGTTCCCGTCTTACAAGACGGGAATTAGAATACAAATCCCCAGCGCAGGGCCAACTCCGTGGTCAACCCCCTGACTAACTCCAAGGCCAAACCCGATGTCGACCTCAAGGCCAAAATACACGTGGCCGAGTGACCATAAAAAAACAAAATGGCGGCTATGGTGTCGTATGGTCCAAAAAGTGAAAGTCAAAGTGCCGGTGTACTACTTACAGAGCACTTTCCGAAAAGAAAGATGTGGTATTTACACGAGTATCATTTTTAAAAAAATATGTCCAAAATATGCAAAAAGAATCACCTCTTCTGTACAATTATAGTTATAAAGTATTTTTAAAAGACAAGAAACTGTAAAATTTCAAAATGTAAACTTTCACCATTATTACATATATTAAAATACTTATCTTCTCTGGGTTTTTCAAATGGTGTATTTGTATATTAATGTAATACAAACCAAACGTTTCCATAACACAGTTACCTTCGTCTATTAAAATTGTTAAAGCTGTTGACACAATTTTGTGGAATTTGAAAATTAAAACATAAACATAAGCCTGTTATTAATACAACAGTTTGATAAACGTATAAACCAACTATGGAATATAATTTTAGTAAAGGATAATTAGATCATTAAAAAATTAAATATTGTTAAACTGTCTTAAAGATAAATCAGAATACCCTCTAACGGTCGAAGGCTAACGATGAAAAATGTCAACCAAAAAACAAATTTAACAAAATTTAATCGAGTTATGATGTAAGTGTAAAGTTGTGAAAAACTACAATTTGAAATTGATAGAAGCATTCACAAATATAAACATGGCATCAATTAAAATAATCCAGTTAAATCCAATAACGAAATAGTTTTGTCAGTAAGTGCAAGTGTTATTTAACAGCATAACACAGAACGTTTTATGTAATATTTAATTTTAATTTTAATTTCAATTTATTATGTGAAATTACAGCGCTGTGGTAATTTAACGTATAATTGGTAAAGCATTTACTTCAAGGTCTAGGAAAACATACCAAAAAACCTAGACATACAAAAAGCCAAAATTAAAATTAAAATTAAGACGCACCATTATGCCTTTTTTTAATTACACCCAGAAGATGCCAAAACTTATTTAAATGAAGATTTTCTTCTTGTCTATTAAAATTATAATAATAATATAATATTAAAATCAGGTAATGCAACTGTTATATTAAATATGAACGACTATAACATTAAAATAGATCAGTTATTGGAACTAGAGACTTATTGTGAACTACCAAAAGATCCTACAATAAAACATCACTTATTTGGAGATATGGAGAAGAGGCACTACATGAGTTTTTGGTTTTTATAAATGGTACACATCCTAGCATCCAGTTTACCATGGAGAAAGAAACTAGTGGAAGTTTACCATTTCTTGATATTAATATTTAAAATAAAAATAATAGTTCACTATCTTTTAAATTTTACAGAAAGCCGACACACACTGATAGATCATAAATTATCCATCCACCATCCACGCCAAAAAATGTGTGTAATTTTAGCATATCGAGCAAAGCGAATTTGTGATCCTGAATTTTTGAAGGATGAATATAAATATTTAACAAAATCTTTACAAGATAATGGGTATTCCCTTACTGAGATTAATAAAGTTATTACACCTTCTAGACATAACCTTAAAGAAAAGCCAGCTCTTAATGTTGGTACTGCTTTTCTTTCTTTTATAGCTAATGTTACAGGTAGAATTGACAAAATCCTAACTAATTATGACATTAGGACTGTTTTTAGACATACAAGAAAAATTAAAGAACATTTAAGGTCACCTAAAGATGTATCAAACCCATTATCATCTTCAGAAGTGTATAAGTTATCTTGTTCATGTAGAAAAGCATACATTGGAACCACAAAACGGAGCTTTGATACAAGACGTAAAGAACATATGATTTTGTAGATTACGTCAACCAGAGAAGTCTGCGGTAGCTGACCATGCCTTAAATCATTTAAACCATGACATTAAATTTGACAATATGGAAATATTGTCAAGACAAACTTATTATTATGTTCGTTTACAACGTAAAGCTATTGAGATATATAAACACCCTAATCAGTTTAATAGACAAAAAGAAAATCTCCATTTAAATAGGTTTTGGCATCTTATAATTAAAAAAAGGCATAATGATACGTTTTGACTTTGGTTTTCATTTTGACTGATGGTATGTCTAGGTTTTTGCTGTGTTTTTCCTAGACCGTGAAATAATACTACCAAGTACATGTTAAATTACCACAGCACTATAATTTAACAAGTTGAAATTAAAATTAAATTTACAAATTACAGAAAACTGTCTGTATTATGCTTTTCATTGTTAAATAACACTTACACTTATTGAAATTGAATTCTACAGTTGAATTAATACGTTTCTCAAACTGTTAGATTAATAGCAGGCTTATGTTTGTTTTAATTTTTCAACTTTCACAAAATTGTTTCAACATCTTTAACAATTTTAATAGAAAATACTACTACTGACGAAGATAACTGTAAGGAAGTGTTATCGAAACGTTTAGATTATATAACTGTAATATACAAATACACGATTAAAAAAACCCAAAAAAGCATAAGTATTCTTTTATGTAAAACATAATTTAAATTAAAAATTATTATTAATTTTATTAAATACATAAATAAAAAGTTTACCTCGAGTAGGATTTGAACCTACGACCTGTACTTTGCTAGAGTACCGCGCTAACCAACTACGCCATCAAGGTTCAAGCCCCAATCGATGTAAACTTTGTCTTTATGTATGTAGAACTGATGTAAATTCTAAATATAATGAGATTACAATCAAATTACTTATATTAATGGAATGTGAGCCTGCAATATCGCAAGGTAAACTTTTTATTTATGTATTTGATAAAATTAATAATAATTTTTAATTACATATTTACCTTTGAACTTATTCGTTCATAACAAAAACTTATAATAATATAATTTAAAATTTAAGCGGCGGGTTGAAGCTTACGAATTAAGGAATAAACCATAAGCAATTACAAAATAAAACGATCTTATATAAATTGTATGTTATATTTTATGCTATATTTTATATAGTTACTCAGACTCATCAGAAATTGTTTTTTAATTGTTTAGGTACTTTTAGGAACGTAATTGCTTATATCGTCATAATGAATTTATTTATGCATATTTTAAATAAAATAGAATTATTCAATTTCATTTAGTTAAGTTTGTAACATTTTAAAAACGATGTAAGTAAAAAAAATTTGAAGTACCGCTGTGTAAATGATTTTATGTCAATATTTCCCATTTATGTAAAGACGTGCCTATGCACATTAGCATCTTCTTCTAACTCATGTACTTAAATTGAACCTACGTTTTAACGTACACCACCTGCGGGTTATACACAACATATTTCTTTCAGTCTTTGTCATATAACATGTGTAAAAAAGACAAAGTTGCATGTTCGACCGTAGTGCTTCAATAAAAGAGCTAATCCTGTATCGAAATTCTCTCATAATTTCCACTATATCTAGTTGCTAAGATCCAGCATCCTTTACTAAATTTTCTTGTTATTAATTATTTTAGTCATCGTATCCCGCGTTAACCAAATTTCGCGGAAATCTATAAATAATTAATGTTGTAATCCCCTCCGACGTTAATTTAAAAAAACATCGAAAGTTTTTCTACGTCAGAGCCCCCTCTGAAATTTCCGCCAATAGCAACCTGAAGACCCCTGAACAGTTATCGCTATAAAAACCGCGACGCGTTACCGAAAAAAGAAGCCTGAACGCACGCCAGCCTCACAAACGCGTTACCTAATTCCACCGATCTGTCGACCGCCGCGTTGGTTCATCTCTGACGTCGTGCATCATTTATCGAGATACTCAGCCGCCGTTCCCTGAGAATCTGCTTCATATAACCGAGCTGCTGGTTGATATACTCGAAGCACGTAAGTTTTATTACACCACATTACATAATACACAAACCAGCCGATGTTACGACGGGCTTAGGTCTCGAAGTCATCACAAACAAAGATTACATAATACATCAATTGGACGGTGTAACGACGGGCTTTGACGCGCAGTTTTATTTAGTCCGGTGGGAAGAAAGGTCATCACCTTAACTCTACCACCTTCCGGAAGACCTGTTTATACAGCACTAAACGGGTTAGTCCCAGATTCTTATAAATGGTCCTTCACAAACATATATTACCCCTACTAACACCAATACGCCTAACACAAGGCAATATTAGCAATAAAAACTGGCAACGCCCGCAACCTGGAGATAATATCAATACCAAACGCCGTTTTTAGAGATCACCCGAGTGATCCTCCTGCTATATAAAGACAAAACTGTTGTGCGTTTACGTAATTAATTGCATTAAACGTGATCAGACGTCTCGTGAACCGATTACAATTCGTTAGATATCCACGTAACGTGAGTTCTTTTAATAATATTTCTTAATATAACAAAACGTACCTGTATCGCGAGTAAGTTTTCACGCACCTGAAAAACACCAAACTAATTCGTGATAAGATTTGAGTACCTTACCAGCATCATCATCAATTACGAACGTTGTACGTATAAATACTTTCATTTTAATACGGAGGATAATCGCGTAAGTTATAAACAGTTTATTTTATTCCAAACAATTGGAAAAATTATTTACTTCCGGTACCGTAGTGATAAAATCTCGTGTAAATAATAATATTGGTTACTTTCCTTTTAAAACAATTAGCCTAAATCTCGTGTAAATAGTTTTACGCCAAACTGAATTAATGCAGAAGGCATTTTCCAGTCGTATAATTTACATTGGTTAACATCTAATATTAAATTAATTATTCCCTAATAATTAGAGTAAATACTTCTGTAATTAATCAACCCGAACCCGGTACGCCTGTAGTTTGTTTATTTAAATCGTCACAAACAGTAACAGTTACATTTTTATATCATACAAATATAAAAATTTATTTAATAGACGATTCCTTTAAAGGAATACATCTATTCAGTCTGCAGGCAAATTCGTATATGAAAATAGTCATGCGCACAAACGTTACTTTAAAGTATTGATTTTCCTTCGGAACTGACCTTCTCATAAACGCAAGCGCGATCGTTACCCTCAACTTATGTAATACTGGTTTTACCAAACGGCTCCCGTTTACAGGGCAGGCCTAAGAGCTCTTAATAAATTATTAAAAATTATCGGTGTTAGGATTTTTTGTTATAACTCTAGCACCCAATAGATATAAGTGTAATATTAATTACCACATAAACGTCTCAGGATCCAGTGAGCCGACCACCTGCCGTCATAGGGCGTACTTCCAAAGCGGTCGTCCCGAGGATCATTTGCATTTATTTAGTGTACCTATTTTATTTTTATTTTTCATCTTATCTTAGTCTTAAGTTCAGATATTTAGCGTTGTAAGAAATAGGTCAATATTAGTATCAAAACCTGACCTTCTAATTATTTAGAGTGAACAGCGTTTAGCCACAACCATCCATCGAAGCGAAATTACCTCCCTTTCTTGCTAGTACGAGAACCGACTGAACTAGACCGAGGCACATTAAAATAAACTGTTCTAAACGTCGTAAGCCAAGCGGCTTACATAATGTTTAAAGAAATTTTGACAATGTAAAAGTTTAAAACAATTGTACTATCTTTATGATTTTTATTAAATTTAATTTAGTTAAAAATAATAAACATCCAATCGTTAGTTAAATTTTCAAAACGTAAAGGTTTAAATATTAAACACACTCTGTAATGTTTTTTGCGTCAATAGACAGTCTGTTGAAATGTAATCGCTTAAACTTTTCTTCCAACCCCTCGTACATGCTACATATACACTCAATATTACCAAAATAAGTACAAGTCAATAAAGAACTACTAACATTGAAATTATCCATGTTGCTCAATGTATTTGTGTAACACCAAACATGATTCCATAAACCTGATAAAATGGTAGTGAAACCTTTAAAATATTAGGACTTGGTAGCTGATAATTAAATATCAACAAGATAGACATTATTATTACGCTTTAAACAGTACGTTAACATTTCAGTAACTAAGACCGTATCAGGTGTATAACTAAGAAAAACGTTTATTGATCACATCGGATACTATTACTCTTTAAGTAATCCTTTTATATTTGTGAAGGAAATTTTTTTGTCTCGTAATTTTTTGGCGCCTTTTTTCTCAATACTTGTTGCTTTTAAATTAGGACATGTTACATGAAACATACCAAGAATAATGATGCCACTGTCAACTCCCAATGTTTGTTCGTTATTTTAATAGCTAGTGCGATAGTCTAAATGATGGTATACATCTTTTGATCACTTTTGTAAGAAAATTTTTGAAATAATTAGATTTAAAAAGTAAAAAAATGCAGTTTTAAGCTGCGTTTCTTCATTTATTACGGGTCTCCAGTTCTTAGTAAACCTCCAATATGACCAAATGCTTGAATTTTTTTTGAGTCGATTGAGTTATCGGTAACCTTTCCGGATGAATATTGTTAAATAACTAACATATCTGATCTTGAGTTCTTTATCTATCACCATATCCCATCATTATTAATATTTCAATTCGATCTCTTTCGCTTAATTTGACCATAGTAAACACCTTTTGACAATCCAATCAATTTACTGACATTGTTGCGATGGAATCCAGATAATAAACGAAATTTCTAAGGATACTACGTATAAAAAAGTCAGGCCTACTATACTCATGATGACCGAAATTGAAATTGTTTTTATTTTTCCAAATTAATTTTCTCAAAAATTTCCTTATGAAAGTAGGCAAAAATTTTATACCGTCATTTATACAATCGCACTGGCTATTAAAATACTAAATTAAAATTCGGAGTTGTCATTTAAAAAAGTTGACAGCGAGCTTATTCTTAGATAGATTGACCGTTATTTTTCATTATAAAACAAGTAAATGTGCAATTAAAAATAAAAGTTGACTTGTTTTTGGAATTTTCTTAAAAGGTAATAGTTTTAATTTTACAACCATTATTCTAGACTTTTTACTCACACTGTTATTTTCTGTGGAATTTTTTGATACAAGGCGTAACTTGGCGTCAAAAAGATTCTTAAATCGGAATTTTAAATGTTTAAATTTTTGCAATATCTGATTAACGATTAATTTTGTAAGAAAATGTGAAGACATATTTTTTAAAATTTTTTTAAGAATTAATTAAATAAAATTGAAAATGTATAAAAACTGTATTAACAATATTTTTATAGACGCCTCTGTCTGAAATAAAGTTTTAAATGTGTTTAAATGTAAATAGGCCGATTGCAGGGATTTTACATTAATATCAACGTTATTACTTATTTATTTTAACAAAATTTCAATAAATTTAATTTATTAATAAATTTAATTTCACGCTTTAAATTAAAAGAAAATTTAGTTTACTAAAGAAACTAATAAAATAGATAACTGTTAAAACGAGTTGATCACTGCTGTTATACTCGATAAAAATTACTCATTTATCCTATATGAGCTACAATACAAAAAATTTTATCTTATTAAATATTTATTCACGTAACCTTAATGTCATTTTAATCCCTAATCTTTGCTTTATTTAATACAGAAAGATGCTAAATTCGTTACACTTATGTTCAGATAGATAAAAGCCAAGGTATAGTACTGGCTAAACGTATTATTCTCTAATTGTGAAAGATTACCTTATACACTTTATTAATATTATGCCAACAAATAAAACAAATACATATAATTATTGAATAATTTTTATCTGTAATTGTTTACTTGCTAAAACATGTTTCTTTGACGGTAAGTTACTTTTTTTATTGATTAAAAGAAACCTTTGTTGCGTAGCAACAAATTGATACAAAAAGTTGGAAATTTAATTTGTAGCACTTTTCTCAAAAATACAAATAATTTTTTTTTCAAATTAACTATAGACCACTTACAAACTTTTTACGGTAATATCAGCTTTGTTATTTATTGTAGCGAATTTTCAATAAGGGTGAACAGAAATGTGAATCACTATATATAGAAAGCTTGAATAAAAAATCTATAACTAATACCAGTTTTCTTATTCAAAAAAATATTTCTAATAATAGGAATCTACCTTATTGACGTGACCCCCGTTATTTTCTTATATTCAAATCTCAAATAACTTTTTCAATGCACAAGTTTGTATTTAACCCAGATACTGCTGAAGTGTTTTTTTAGGGATATTGGTTAAATAAATAGTGATAATAAACTAAACCTATTACAAAAAAATTAGTTTTCACAAAACAAAAGAAATGGACTAATTTTTCTTCAAAAATATAGGTGTTCTTTTAAAAGGACAGTAGGATTATGGGTTACAAAAATAATTTTAAGAAGTGTTTTATATTTTATTAACATGTAAGTACTATAAAAAACATAAGAAGAGTTACTATGAAATGAACAAAACTATTCATTGTGGTATGACTTAAAACAGTCCTTAGGGTGTAATGCAACCTGGTATTTTTCGCATCTAAACTGCACCTCTTTATGACACTGCCCACAGCGTGTGCTTCTCTTGATAAATAACTACATGTCCAATCGGGTTATATCGTGAAAATTCATGTGCCATATGGGAAGGTTTGGCAACAGCCCTTCTAGTGGATTTTTTATAAGTTTCCAGCAAATTTATAGCTACTGATCTTCTGAGCTGATCCTTGGTACCACCGTCAAGTGTATGTAAATGCCAAGAATTTTGTAAAGACATATCAATCTCGTGACAGATTAGGGGAAAATATCATTTCTTTCCGCGAATTGATATACGGTATAAACTAATATTTTGATCGCATCTGTCGACTCCACCCATGTTAGCGTTATAATGTTTGATAATGTTGGGTTAATCGATATTGATCCTGCTTTTCTCATTATGAGAATATCGTTTAACTTGGCTAGTGGGATACACCTGTGAAAAATTAGAAGCAACGCTAACAACACTGTTATCATTTCATCTGCATATGACAATTCCGTTATCTTCAGTACTTGCAAATTCGAATGTGCCTCTCGTAGTTTTTTTTCATTCCTTTTGATTCGGATAGTGGACAATTTCCGGTTCGGTTCTCACGCACTGTACCAGTAGCTTTTAGACCTCGAATTTCCAGTTCAGTCAAAAGAACAAGTGACGTGAAGAAGTTGTCAAAGTAGAGATGAAATGGCATAGATGAGCATTGATAGGGATCTACCTAAGTTATGTATCCCAATCGGGTCGTGGCAGTCCAAAACTTATATCTCCATCTTATGGGCTTTCCTCTTATACATTGTTTACATGTATGTCGCCCATAGTAGGGAACCATGGACTCAGATACTATGGTTTTCTTGAAGATGGTGAAAATTCGATGAACTTTTTATTCATTGTATTTATTAGCGGGCGAACTTTCATAAATTTGTCGGATTTGTTTAGGTTGTTATTATCACAATGCAAGTGCTTCATGATGAAATTCAAACGATCACGTGACATTGCGGACGAAACATGTTCATTATTTGTATCGCTTAAATTTTCCCAATACAAATGACGCCGTGGTAAAACCACATACCCGCTAAGAATCAGTATTCCTATAAAACATCTCATCTGGTCCATACTTATATCACCCACCTCATTTTCTTGAACTGTATACATATTTGTGAAATTTACCAAAAAAGATAAAGTTTCTTCATCAAAAAAGCACTTGAACTGTTCCAAAGGGCTTAAATTATGTTTCGGTCCAGATGGAATAGCTAATTCTTGGAAATTCTTTGGACGAAGGTCTTGTTTATTCCTGGATAGGTTCTTTATATTAAGTTTTGATATTTTTCGTTTTTTTTGTAACAAATGTCGATAACGACAGATCATCCGAGTCAGAGTAATCATTAGTTGGCTCTTTATCAAATACTACTTCTACATTGGAACGTGGTTGACGTCCTGGCAAATTATTCATTGTAACATTATCCTCGTCCCCTGAATCTTCATCGGTTATATTGCCGTTACCATTATCAGGAGGATAAAGTACAATACCATCTAGGATAAGGGAAATATCATCTGGATTTTCCAGCTCCTCTAGCAGCTCATGAAGTTTCAAGGGACGCCTAGAAAAAAATGTGCATTTAGTAATTTTTTTTACTGCCGACTTTCATATTTCCGAAAAACGTTAAATTTATACAAATTTTATTACTGTAAAAATTTAAATTGGTATCGACATTATCCTACTGGCCTTTTAAAAGTACAGTATTATTGGAGCCCATTTTTTGACAAAAGAGTTGAGGTTATGTGTACGGCGCTTGGCAGGTAACAATAATATTTGTATATTTTCAATAACTGAGCAGTTTTAGTCAACATATATTTACAAAAAGTAATAAAAAAATTTACCTCCAATGATCCATGACACGTTAAAAAAAGTTCGGTTCGAAAAAGCACTTGCCACAAGCTTATCGTTTTGAAATTCACAGAAACAAAAATCACCTGATTATGGCCGCTTCCTATTCATACGATACTGGTAGCGCCATCTCTCAAATGGTAACCAAACTTTCAGTACAAAAATAAAAGCTAGTGTTCTTTTAAAAGAACAGTACCTGTATCTGGGTTAAATAAATGTGTCACATTAATTATATACCAATTCCAAACGTTTTATATTAATATCCACTTTGGTATTTATTCTAGAAAATTTTGAATAAGGGTGAATAGAAATGTTAATTACTATATGCAGCAAACTTGAATCAAAAATCTATAACATCCACCATTATTCACATATTAAAAATTCCCATAATACATTTCCTGTCAGCTTGATAAAATTGATTTACTATTTTAACTATAGATGACTTTTTACGTTAATATCAATTACAATGTTTATTACTTCTTCTATATTCGAATAAAGTATTCATTTATCCTTCATGAGCTACAATAGAAAATGTTTTATCTGATTAAATATTCACTCACGTAACCTTGTCATTTCAATCCTTAATCGTTTCTTTATTTAATACAGAAAGATGTTAGATTCGTTTTATATACGTATGTTTAAATATTCTTACAGATAGAAGCCAAAGTATTTTAATGACTAAACATATTATTCTCCAATTGTGAACGATTACCTTATTACTTTTTTATTAAAAATTATGCTAAGAAATAAAACAAATACATATAATATTAATCTGTACCTGTTTACTTGTTCTTGAAAGTAATTTACTTTTTTATTTAATACATTGTTAAGTTGGAAATTCAATTTGGAGCACTTCTCTCAAAAAAACAAATAGAGTTTTTTTCTTCGGAAAAGTACGAATTTAATAATAAATTGTTTTGACAGAGTCAAAAATGTTTCTAAATAGAATTTCCTTTCAACTGAAAACTTCTTAAAACAAAACTCTTAAATGCAAGAAAGTTCGTGAAACATTCACATCTGGATGACCTCTTATGATCACGAATGACTTCGCATTCCATTAGCGTTAAGTTACGTTCTTGATTAATTTAATTGTGTTCATTTAAAAATAAATAATAAAATTTGTTGACATTTATTATTTATCGTTAAACCTTTAATAGGCATATTCAAAGTTACAAAATTATGATTTCAATTTTCTGATAACGCCCATAAATTACAATATACAAGGTTTGATTTATTCGAAAAGTAAAACGCTAATAAGTCAACCATTTCTCTATAGAAAAATAAATTACTCTTTAGTGCGAGAAAAAATATACAGGGATTTAATATACGGAAAATTAGAATTTCATCGTGTAATTGGTTATTTCTGTTAATCTGGCAGATTTCTCATAAAGTTTAAATAATATTGCAAAGAACATAAGCTGTATATAGCACACTGGCAACAGTTTGCGGTTACAGAAACTAAAGTTTTCATAACCGATATGTGGAAATATTTTGGCACGGATTCAACTAAGCAAGAGGTTTGCATGCACGAGAAAGGTGTTTTTACTTGCTAAATTGTTTCCTCCTCTCTCCATAAAAGATTAATCATAAATTACAGTTTTAGATTTATTATTCAATTAAGTTCATGTATGGTTATGTGTAACGAACGCATTAATTTATTTCATACTGTACTGTAATATTAGGTTTTACAATAGAGTGTATTCGATAGTAAAACACATTTTTACGGTAGGGTAGGATTTTTACGGAACTTAATTCAAAGCTGGCTTTATAAGAAAAATTTATTTATTAACTATAACATATTTATCAAAATAAATCAAGTTACAACCCCCAATTAGAACTAAAAATATTTTGGAATCTGAAAATTAACATTAATTGCAATTTTCGTTTCCACTAATTTGCAGTGGACACATTTGTTCATGACGTATTGTTGCGGCTAAGGCATTATTGGCATTCGAATTTTTGTTGCCTCCTGATGGTACAGTTTTTGAAGAGGTCTTTCTCCGCCTTTTTTTTTGTTCTTAATTTTGAGTGAGTTTCAGTATGAAATAAATTACGTTACGTTATTTGTCGGGTACCCCGACATTACGTACTCATTACGCATAACTTATTCGTCCGTAATGTCCGTTGTACCGAACGTAAATAACTATTTTGTACATTTAAGACTTGATAGTAATGAAATTTTTTGCATTACCAAATGGCGTATTGTTTATGCTTGTTATAACGTAGAAAGTAAAAGAATCCTAACTTTTGGTATTCATAAAGAATTTTACCATTATTTTACCTATGTTTCATAATTATGTTATAATTACAAAGACGGTTTAGTTTATACGAGGGACAAGCCTTTATTTTTGAGAATAAAAGAACCAGTATAACTTTTTCAAGATATTATTTTAGATATATTCAAAGTAGTTGTCTTCTGGTATAATGTATAATATAATGCACGTTTTATCCACTGCTTAAATGCGCCAAGCCAAGCAGATTTAGGAATACTATTAAAATAACACCGAACAGCAGAATCGATCTCTTCCTCTGAAAAAAAGCTTCCTCGTAAGTTCTTTTTCAGTCCAAAAAACATCGAAAAGTCGCACATTCGGTAAAAGGAAAGTGAGTACCAAAATATTATCTTTGTATAGTTGTGCACTTATTCGGGAAATGATGATTTTTGATCCAAAGATCCCAAATATAAAGTAGTTTAATTGATTGAATATTTAGAATTTTACAAATGAAACAAGAATTTTGAAAAATATGAATAAAAAACGGATTTAATTAATAACATCTTTTCAGATACATTTTGTTGCACGATCAAACCACAGTAGGCGCCATGAAAGCGTACCAAGGTAAGCGGGTTGCCAAGCTAACTGTAGTGGAAATGAGCGCGTTTAATATAAGACCTAAAATGCCTGAAGTTTAAATTCAAACACATTTACACTTATCATAAAACAGCAAATAGCAACATTCAATCCGGCAAAAATTGTCTGTTGGCGCCACTACAATCTAATTTTTTTTGGAATAACTCGTACACGAGTTCACTATAAAAGAGCACGTTAAATTTCGTCACAGTGAAATCAAATTATCCAAAGCCTAATATTTGGAAAAATAATGCTTCAGTCTATTAATTGTTAACCACAAATCGAAATCGTAAAACGTAACAACCAGTGAATCTCTTATGAATCATATATCTTACATCAAATACTGTTTGAATTTTTATGATTAAACTGTATTTAAACATTCACAAGCATGAAAGAATCGGTGTAATTCAAACATGAAATTTTTGCTTAATAAATAAATAAATCGTGATCAGTATTGTGCATTCAGTGGCTTAATGAATGCAACCAAATTAAATTTTGTAATTGATCCAACTCAAAATACACAGTTTTCAGATTAATCATATTTAAACGGCATACTCCTTTATGTGCTTAAGCGAAGAGAAGAAAATTGCGAGCTAGACAGGTTTTATCATGTATTTTGTTTAATCCTTATTTTAAAAAGGTGACATAATAATCTAGTAAACGTGTTCCTATTATTGAATTGATGTCTAAAGGATTATTACGTCAGCTCGATTGCACTTTTAGTAGTAGCATTAAACCGGCGTGCTCCTGGTACACGCATCGACATATTGAAGTAGAGGTGGTGCTGGTGGTTGTGATGTCCCAGTTGCAGGTGTAATGTTAGAAAAAATAATAATTGATTACATTAATTATGTATTTATCCATAAGTAAATTATTATGAAAAACTTTAAATTATGTAGTGTACTTACTTTTCCAAGAATTTGCTGAGATCTCTGGACATCACCACCGATTGATATAATTGGTATATCTTCTTGTTGTCCACCAAGCGCATACCTCGGGAGCGGCTCTAATGAAGGCTGCTGCACCAAAACATTATACAAAATATTGGCTTTTTTTGTAATTTGGAACGTGGCAGGATCTGTAACAAACGAAATACACCCACGTACCACACAAAATTAAAAAAAAACAAGGAACGCGGTTTAATAGCTACGCTGTCATCATCAGCGGTTGACTAGATGTACGTACCTAACTAATGATAGAATAAAAGTCTAAGACTATATGTAAGTAAATCTGTTAACGTTAACAATATTGCTAGCAGGTAGAAGTGGTTTCCACAGGAATAAAACACCTATTAAGCAAGTCTAGCCGTGAGAACGTATCTCATATCAGGTGTTAACAAATATTCCCGGTAAACGTCAGTAAAAGTCATTAAAAAATTATTGATAAAGTTGCATAATTTCATCTTGCCTTGCCTTCAATGTACAGAAAACTATCATAATTAGAACTTAACTTTGGCCACTGTGGTCAATTATAAACAGTAATTTTAATAGGAATCGTCAAAGCTCAAACTCTGAAACATGAATAAACAATCAATGAACACTTTCAAAATCGAGTAAAGCGATATTTTTTAACTCATTCAACGCAAAGATGTAGTAATTCGGTACATTTGTATCGCAAGGAAAAATATTGGATGTATATATATATATATATATATATATATATATATATATATATATATATATATGTACAGGGTGTTTAAAAAAGATGCGGCAATATTAAAGGGTCCGCAAACGCTTCGTTACCGATCTACAGCGTGTTGAAGTTTAATTTAAAAAAACAGTCAAAATTAGATTTTTCCAAAACGGCTTGAGATATCATAATGAAACTTTACGCGTGTCAATAGCTGTGGAAGACGCATACTTTGCAATAGAACACGATGTTTCAGTCGTACCATTGGCGCGCGTATTGGCACGTCACAGGCTATTTTTCAAGAAAAAAGTAGGATGCCGCTGATTTCTCTAAAAATAAAAAATATTTTTTAGTTCTTTGTTCAATTGTGAAGAAAGAAACTCTCTTGACTTTTTATCCTACGACGTACCGTTTTTGAGTAACAAAAACATTTTAGTGCATGTCCATTTATCTTGCGTACAAAAATATTTTTAAACATTCATGTATTATTCACTGACATATCACTGACATATTGAATGAGTCTCGTGATTAATAATTTTGTATGTGTCGAATTTGTTGAAGTTCCTTATCATGAATCGCTATACGAATGCCGAGATGATCGACATGCACTACATTTATGGACTTGCTGATGGGAATGCATTAGAAGCTAGGCGGTTGTATACCGAAAGATTTCCGAGCCGTATTGCTCCTGATAGAAAAACTTTCGAATGTATTCATCGGCGTCTTTATGAAACAAACAGATTAAGACGAAATGGAGGAGCAGGAAGGCCAAGGACAGCAAGAACGGTAGAGCTGGAAGAGGATGTGCTGGACACGATTGAAGAAGATCGAGGTACTTCTACTCGAAAAATTTCTGACGCTTTGGATGTAAGTAATGGGACTATTTGGCACATTCTTAAGGAAAATTTGTTGTATCCATTCCATATACAACGCGTTCAAGCACTTCTTCCTGCTGATTTTCCTCCTCGCATTGCATTCTGTAAATGGCTTTTGCACAAAATGGTTCAAATCCCTCAACTCCTGATGTTGATTCTGTTCACCGATGAAGCGAGTTTTTCAAGAAATGCAATACTGAATTTCCATAATAACCATGTATGGTGTGAAGAAAATCCAAATGAAATTGTTGAAGATAGTTTTCAACATCAGTTTTCTTTGAACGTTTGGATTGGGAGTGTGGTTGACTGCCTAATTGGACCGGTATTTCTACCCGGGAGACTTACCGGAGAGGTGTATCGCAACTTTTTGGAAAACACGCTCCCTGGATTTCTGGAGCACGTACCATTAGCAATTACAGATGCAATGTGGTATAAGCACGATGGCGCACCAGCCCACTTTAGTCAAATAGCTCGTGTTTTCTTAACACAAGCACACGGAAATCGTTGGATTGGCTGGAGTGGACCTCACTTATGGCCTGCACGATCCCCGGACTTAAATCCCCTTGATTTTTTCCTGTGGGGCCATTTGAAGTCCTTGGTGTACGCTACTCCATTGGAAAACGTAGAAAACTTAAGAAATCGAATCATTGCTGGGTGCAACTCAATTAAAACAAATCCTGGTGTTTTTGAGAGAGTTCACCAGTCAATGAGGAGAAGATTGGATTCTTGCATCCGAGCTCGAGGTGGTCACTTTGAACAGTTTTTGTAATTTTTGGTTGGTAAAATTTTTGGTTTGGTGAAATATTTGTTTTTGCCCTTGAATGAAACCCTTGATTTTTAAAACTTTTTTTCTGTAATAAATGGGCATGCACTAAAATGTTTTTTTAACTCAAAAACGGTACATCGTACGATAAAAAGTCAAGAGCTTTTTTCTTCACAATTGAACAAAGAAATGTAATAATGGCGCTAACTATGGAAACACGCGAGTTAATCACAGCTGAATTAAATAGGTTCAAAAAACAAGATCTTATTGATATAATTATTGACAAAGTGCTACCACGTGATACTGTAGTGAATGACTCGTTAATCAAAATAATTAAAGGAGAAAAACCTGATTCTGTAAATTACATCTAAGAGTTAGAACAAGGGCACTGACCCCTCCTCTTTTTTTACGTCACAAGCCCCGCCCCCTTACACTTTTTTATATGCCCACGTGGGCGACCGCATTTTTTACCCTTATTTTTTATGGTTTCTTTTCGGAGGCCTTTTTCAACCCTATTTTTTACACACCTACGTGTGAGAACGTATTTTCAACCCCTTTTTATCCCTAATTATTTTTTTTACACACCCACGTGTAGGACGTGTTTTTTCACCCCTATTTTATGGCAGCTCACGTATAGGACACGTATTTTCTACCCTATCGTTTCTTTTCGAGGGTCAACCCTAATTAGAGCCTTTTTTGCACATGCTCACGTAGGGGGCTGGTCTTGGTGCTGGGGCCGGAACTGGAGATGGACTTGGACTTGGGGTTGGTCTTAGGGGTATTTTTAATGGTCATCTAATTAAGGTCCTTTTGGTTATATTAAGAGCAGTGCCCCTGGAGGTAAAACAAATGCACACGCATACAATGTGGGAAATTGCATAATTAATAAGATATTATTAAAATTATAGATCCTATTGCTTTAAAATGATCAAATGGTATTGGATGATCTTTTACCTATACGAGAAAACGTTCTTGTAAGACACGTGTAGGGCTTCGCAACTTGTTCTTGGGCCTTCGCCCCCTGGCCGGAGATGGTGTGGGAACCCTAACCTTATAAGATAAGTGTAGAGCTTAGCCCCTATCGTGGTGCCCTTGGTGCATTGTATGCGGGTTCTAACTTAATTTTACAGCTATAGGCCTTTGCCCCATCATACTAAATTGTATTCTAATAAGGAGGTTCTTGTATCAGGGTCTGCGCCCTGGCCCCTTTGAGTAAAAATTGATTTTAGCGCCATCTAGTGCCGTATAGACTAAAGAACATTTTTTATAATAGAAGTTGATAATGCACACCTCTCTCTAGCTCCATCTGGTTTCTTTCTCCCCCTCTCTCTTTCTCACACACACACACACACACACACACACACACACAAATCAATTAATCAATTAATCAGTCTCAAACAAATCACGCTCGATCACCAGATCAATCACAATCAATCAACTGAAATTATGTCTTACAATTTGCGGAAACCAGATTACAGTTCAAACTGAATACATTAAAGTCTAATTAAATATGACGTGAAATAATAAATAATTTCTACCCTAATGCAATGATGCTTTATGTATAGGCAGATTCTCTAAACAGTCACCACCTATACATTCGGAACATCGTATCTGATTTATTTGCATGTTCAATTACTTACACATAAAATTGTTTCATTGTAACGTGTTCATTAACAGTTGTAAAAATCCCACTAAAAAAGACTGAAAAGTAATAATTACTTATATATAACATAGAGTTAAATTAAATTAACATTTTTTTAAGAATATCAAACTGATATAACGGAAATAAAAGCAAAAGGTTTTAATGGTTTTATTATTATACGTGAATTAATAATAACTACAAGCTTAAAATCCACGAATACGTACCGGCTATTTGAGAGTTGATCTTATAACGTCATCCTATAAGAGTAATAATAACACATTTTAAAAATCTTTATCGACATTTTTGTTAGCAATATCAGGAAAAAAACATATTTAAAAATAATACTCTTACCTTTAGAAGTGTTTTTTTCCTTCAGCTGTACCATACTGAAATATTTTTTATACAACGTGTCTCACTAAAATACGATTTGTAAATGGCTGGATATAAACAGGCTATTATTACATACCGATCATTAACTATTTTAGAAAGTAATACAAAAAACCTGAAAACCGCTACTCGTATTTAACAATCATGTTGTACTTACAAAAATTTACATTCAAAACATTTACAAATATTTGAAAAATTTTGCTAACGCAAAAATTACTTTAAATAATTGAATCTTCAGATTACATAAAACTATTGTACACTCTATTACGTTACACACACACACACACACACACACACACACACACACACACACACACACACACACACATACACACACACACACACACACACACACACACACACACACACACACACAAACACACACATGTGATTCACGTTATATAGATTTTTATCAGTTGGGATTAATAGCAATGTCAACTAAAAGGTTTTAAAAAATTTCTAATCTGAAATAAGAGTAACGTAATCTAATTTATTTGAAATTTCATAGAGAGCATCACCATCAGCGAGATTTGAGATATAATCACCTCATCGTCTTCACCTTGAACGATTATATTGTAACAACCTATAAAAGTAGCTAATAACCCCTGACAGCTTTTATCAGACACTATTATTATTATTATTATTATTATTATTATTATTATTATTATTATTATTATTATTACATGGACATGAGGTTAGCCCTAAATTAACTGGTTTCAACACGGTTCTGGAAATGCTGCACACGCTTCATATCTTTTAATTCGTTCGCAGAAGTTGTACCGTATTCATTTCCTTCAATTTTATCTGCATTCTGTTTCGAGACTGTAGTACGTTTTCTAATACATAAACAGAATCTTCAATACTGTGATGCGTGTAGCAGCAAAGCACATTAGCTAGTTAGTTTCACCTCTATATTATTTTACATGCAAGCCTGACCTTATCATAAATACATCTGTCAAAAGCTAATTGAACATAACCCACGAACTGGGCATAGCAAGCAGCGTTTTAAACCTAAATTATAGCATAGTACACCTAACACATTTACTACACACAGTAGCACCTTTAAGACAGCTATTTATATCCTCGTCCGTTTTCCCTATTTCTTCACGCTCTACGTTGACGTTTTTTCACCCTTATTTTGACATCCACGTTGTGAGACCCATTTTCTACTCTCTATTTCTTTATATACTCCTCGTGTGACTCGGATTTTCTCATCCCTATTTGTTCACACTCGTCGTGTGCATCTCGTTCTTTCTCCGTTTTGTCATCCTCTAATTATTCTTTTATACCTCGTCTGTAACCGTATTTTCAACCTCTTTTCAACCTCTAATTATTTTGTTACATCAGTGTGACTCTATTTTCAACCTTTCTTTTATCTCTAATTATTCTTTTACTCGCTTACGTTAGGCGTGTATTTTCATCCGTCTTATTTTAATAAACTTATGACGCCGTTAAAATTGTTCACCTAAACATATGTCCTGTCTTTGGATTTTGACGTCACAAGGCTCGTCCTCGAGGCGTACATTTCAACCTGACAGTATTTTCATACCTCTTTTTTGTATTTAAGAGCCCTTTCTGGCGGCCTCAAGATGCAAATGCATGCGTCACGTAGGATCGTTTTTTACCTATTTCTAAGGGTTAATAAACGGTAGGATATTTCCTAGTATCCTAAAGAATCTAATCAAGGTAAAGATAATCGTATACGTTTGATTTTAAATACACTATTACATTCTATAACGATAATAAACAGTTAATGTCATTGCATAATCAGTCTAATTACCCTGTTGTTGTCATACAATGTGAATGTACGGTTCTAGCGTACTATTTAATATCGAATTCGAATTTTTCAAATGAGATTGCATAATTGTTGTCTTATTAAATCATTATTAGGTTCCTTTTAATCCCATATCTAGATTGCTGGTCCTCTTGCTGTTGAAAATTCATTTGAATATATTTTAAAATGAAATTGATTCTAAAAATAAAATGTGTAATTAACTAATTGATTAACCTGCTTACAGCAATAGTAATTATCGAAAATTAAGGAATGTCGCTTTTATTTATTTACCTTTTTAATACGTATTATTTACATACAATATATTTTGGTTTTAAATATGAGTCACAATGTTCGCAATCCTTTTGCTTTAATTATGGGTCATAATTAAATCTAGTTGTCGCTCAAGGTAGTCACTACCAAATTAATCTCATGTACAACAAGAAACTTAATATCAATAATGTATAACAAAGTATTTTTATAATGCCATTTTCGCATAGTTTAATGTCCATGTAAGGATCGTATTTTAGCCTTGAGAGATCGGATTTGGTCTGGGTCAGACTAGGGTTGGTCAGTATCGGAGATTGTATTCTAAATTGTCTCCTGTGAAGTTAGCTTTACAAAAAACACAACCACAAGTACGAGCACGAGCACAAACATAAACACAATCACAGGAACAATTACAAGCCCAAGAATCAGGACATGCACAAACACAAGCACAGGAACAATTACAAGTACCAGCACAAGCGCAAGCACAGGTACATACAAACACACAAACACGAAAAATTGCAAACACGAAAACGAAAATTCGCAAACACGAAAATTCGTAAACACAAAACACAAAAACGAAAACGAAAATTCGCAAACACGAAAATAACAAACACACAAACGCGCAAGTACGAAAACAAAACGAAAAATCGTAAACACAAAATTCTCAAACACGAAAACCGCAAACATACAAACGCACAAACACGAAAAAACGAAAACACACAAAACGAAAAACGCGCAAAGCTGCCGCATGAATTAAGACTGGGATGGTCTATAAACAAAATGACTGTTCTCTGTCTCTGCTTCCGGTCTGTCCCTGTTACTCTCTCTCGTTCTGTCCTCCTCGTTCTCTCGTCTTCTCCGTCTCTCTCAGTTCCTTCGTTCTCTCTCGTTCTCTCTCGTTCTCATCGTTCTGCTCGTGTCTCTCGTTCTGCCTCGTTCCGTCTCTGATTCTCTCTCGTTCCTCTCGGTCTCTCGTTTCGTCTCTCGTTCTCTCTGATCTCCTCGTTTCATCATTCTGTCTCATTCAATCTCTCGTTTTCGATTCCTCATTCTCTTGTTCTTCTCTCGATTCGTGTCTCTTCGTTTCTCTCATTCTCTTCGTAATTCTCTTCGTATCTTTTCCTTCGATAACCTTCTCTTACTTCTTCTGTTAGGCTCTTCTCATCTTTCGTTTCTCTCGTCTCGTCTATCTCTTTTCTTCTCATCTACAAAAATCGTATATCGTCTTCGATTCTCTCTCTTCTCCTCATTACTCGTTCTCTCTCTTCTCTCATTTCGTCTCTCCGTTCTTCGTCTCCTCGTTCATCAATCATTCTCTCGTATCTCCTCGTTATCTCTTCTATTGACATGCTTCCTCCTCTTTCTCTCCATCCTCTCTTCCTCTCTTTCTCTCGTCCTCGTTTCTCTCTTCTTCTCGTTTCTCTCGTCTTTTTCTCCTTTTCACTCGTTTCGTTCTCTCACTCTTCTTCTCCTCGTTCTTTTCTCTTGCTGTTTCCTCTTTTGCTGCTCTTGCTTTCTCCTTCGTTCTTTTCAGTCTACCCTATCTCTCTTTCTCTCGCTCTCTTGGCTGTCTTTCCTCGTCTTGTCTCTCTTTCTCTTCTCTCTTCTTATGTTCTCTCGTTCTTTCTCGTTCTGCCTCGATTTACATTCTACTTCTTTGATTCTACTTAAATTCTCTTTTCGTCCTTTCTATTCATGTTTGTATCTTTTCTCTCATTTTCGTTCTTCTCGTTCCTTACTCTTCTGCAATTTACTCCTTTTCAGTTCTCTCTTCTTCTCTTTCATTGTTCGTTCTCTGAATTTTCGTCTTGCTGTCTCAACATGTATTTCCATGTTCTTTCAGTCTCTTCGTTCTGCTTGTTACTTATTCCTCGTCTTGTACTGTTTCTTGTTTTCACTCTCTTCTTTGTTCTCCACGTCTCTCTTCTCCATATTCTCTCAGTCCCAAATCTACTCGTCGATTTCTCGATTCTTCTCCTACTAAGTTTTTCTTCTGTTCTTCTACTTATCTTAGTTATTAATTCGTATTTTTCTCTATCATCGTTCTTCTGTACATTCTCAACGTTATATTCGTTACTCTTATCTGTTTTTGATCTACAATTCTCAATAAGCCTTGGTTCAATACTCATAAAACTAATAACAAAACTAAGAATAAGACGTTAGGAATGGGAAATAAAATAATTCATATTTTATGTTTATTCTATACAAATGGAAGTATCAAAATTTTCTATCTACGTCTTAGAGTAACTTATCTATACTGCTTGATTCAGGTCTATTATCACATAACAACTATCTCATTTTCTGTCATGTATACAAACAGGTCTTTACTTTACTAAGAATATCTTTCATCGATCAAAGTTTATAACGCGCGATATCTTATAGTTTGTAATGCCCTGACTTGTACAGTTATAATGTGTTTCTACAGTACAAAACAATTATAACGTGTAAAGTCAGGCATTACTAAACTTGATATAGAACTCATCACGTCTATAAACTCGATGTCATTTGAAAGATACATGGTTCAGTCGCCGTTAGTAATAGCGACAAGACTATGTGTCTGTATACGTAATGACAGAAAATTGTTAGAGTCTAGTTGTCTATAATGATAAGTAGACTCTGAATCTGAGCATGTAGCTAGTCGTGTACTGCAAGGCTATGAATAAAATTGTTTTGTGACTTCCATTTGGTCTATAAATTGAATACAACAGTTATAAAATAGTAGAATTATTGGATTGTACTGAATGGATCCTAACTTTGAAAGTCCTTTGTGTTTTGATACTGTGTATTACTGAGTATTGAGTGTCATGTGAAAGAGAGAATGAGAGAGAATGAGAGAAAGAGAGAACGAGAGAACGAGAGAGAACAAGAGAGAACGAGAAGAACAGAGAGACGAGAGAGAACGAGAGAGAAGCTGATGAGAGAAACTGAGAGAATACGAGAGAAACGAGAGAACGAGAGAGAACGAGAGAGAACAGAGAGAACGAGAGAATGAGAGAGAACGAGAGAGAACTGAGATAGAAGAGAGAGAACGAATGAGAAATGAGAGAACAGAAGAACTGAGAGAAGAATGAGAGAGAACGAGAGGAACGAGAGAACGAGAGACAGACGAGAGAGAACGAGATGAGAACGTACAAGATACGAGAGACGAATCAGAGAGAACGAGAGAACGAGAGACGAGAGTGACGTGAGAGAGAACGTGAGAGAAACGAGACGAATTCGGCGTCGAGACGGGGATTCGAGGAATCAGAAAGAGACAGGGACAAGACAGAACAGAGAATCATTTTGTTTATAGACTCCAAATCCCAGTCTTAATTCATGCGGCAGCTTTGGCGTTTTTCGTTTTGTTTTTCGTTTTTCGTGTTTGTGCGTTTGTATGTTTGCGGTTTTTTTTTCCCTTTGCCCTGTTTCTTTCTTATGTCTTGTTTTTTTCTTTGTCATCGTTTTTCATGCATTACTCTTGCCGTTTCCATTAATGTACAAATTAATATTTAGTTCTTATTTGATCAATATTAAGACTGTTTATTAATATGAACAAGGACAAACATTTAAGTCCTGTCGCACCTATACCTTTAAGACGTGGAGTATTATATTTAGGTTATCAAAAACATTAACTATTTTTACACCACGAGACTATTTTAACCCTTTACCAATTATTTAACCACGTGTCGTTTTCACTTATGCCAATAGGACTATTTTACCCATGTTTCTTTTCGAGGGCAACCCTATAGAGCCTTTTTGACATGCTAGTAGGGGTGGTCTTGGTGCTGGAATGAATGGTTGACTTGGGGTTGTCTAGGTATTTTTAATGGTCATTAATTAAGCCTTTAGTAATGGATACCCTGGAGGTAAAAAAATGAAGCTAAATGTGAAATTTATTATAAGATATATAAAATTTAGACTATGTTTAAAATGTAAAGTATGGTGATCTTTTACCTATACGAGAAAAGTTCTTAAGACAATTGGGTTAACTTTTCTGGGCTAGCCCGGAATGTGGGAACCTAACTTATAAGTAATGAGCTTGCCCTTTGTGCCTTGGTGATTGTATGGCTTATTAATTTAATGAAGGCCTGCCAAACAAATGATCAAAAGGAGGTCTGAAGGGCGGCCGGCCCCTTGAGAAAAATGATTTAGGCCATAGACGAAGACTAAGAATTTTTATATAGAAGTTGATAAAGACCTGCCGTTTTTTCTCCCTGACTTTACACAACGCAAACGCAGACGACAGAAAATTAACAATTAATCGTTAAAAATCAGCTGATCACCAGACAACATATCACTGAATTAGTTTAATTTGCAAACCGATAGTTAAACTGAACATAAATCTAGTAAGACGTAAATATAAATAATTTTACCCTAATGAATGATGTATGAAGAGATTCAAACAGTACACCTTAATTGAAATCGTATGATATTTGATGTAATAGACTACAAAAAATTGTTCATGACGTTCAAGACAGTGTAAGAACCTAGAAAGAGAAAAGTAAAATCTATAAACATAGAGTTAAATAATAAATTTTAAGAATTAAACGTATAAGGATAAAAAAGTTTAATGGTTATATACGAGATAAAAAAAGTAAGACACTGACCGTAGAGTGATAAACGCATCAAGAATGAAACATTGAAGAAATTGTTTTACAAACAGAAAAAAATCTGAAAAATCTTAATAGACAGAGTTGACAGAGACAGAGACAGAGAATCATTTTGTTTATAGACTCCAAATCCAGTCTTAATTCATGGCAGCTTTGCGCGTTTTTTCGTTTTGTGTTTTCGTTTTTCGTGTTTGTGCGTTAACTTGTTTGCGGTTTTCGTGTTTGAGAATTTTGTGTTTACGATTTTTCGTGTTTGCGATTTTCGTACTCTGCGCGTTTGTGTGTTTGTTATTTTCGTGTTTGCGAATTTTCGTTTTCGTTTTTTGTTTGTGTTTACGAATTTTCGTGTTTGCGAATTTTCGTTTTTCGTGTTCAATTTTTCGTGTTTGTGTGTTTGTATGTACCTGTGCTTGCCTTGTGCTGGTACTTGTAATTGTTCCTGTGCTTGTGTTTTGCATGTCCTGATTCTTGGGCTTGTAATTGTTCCTGTGATTGTGTTTATGTTTGTGCTCGTGCTCGTACTTGTGGTTGTGTCTGTGTTTTGTAAACTAACTTTCACAGGAGACAATTTAGAATACAATCTCGATACTGGACCAACCTAGTCTGACCCAGACCAAATCCGATCTCTCAAGGCTAAAATACGATCCTTACATGGACATTAAACTATGCGAAAATGGCATTATAAAAAATACTTTGTTATACATTATTGATATTAAGTTTCTTGTTGTACATGAGATTAATTTGGTAGTTACCTTGAGCGACAACAGATTTAATTATGACCCATAAAGCAAAGGATTCAACATTTTAAGAATATCAAACTGATATAACGGTAAAACAAAAGGTTTTAATGGTATGTATATAATACGTAATTAAAATAAATACAAGTTTAAAAGCGACGAATACGTACCTTAACTATTTGAGAGTTGATCTTATACGTCATCCTATAAGCAGGTAATAATACAATTAGTTAAAAATCTTTATCGACATTTTTGTTAGCAATATCAGGAAAATTCATATTTAAAATAATACTTCTTTAGAAGTGAATTTTCACCACAAGAGTACCACAATCTGAAATATTTTATACAACGTGTCTCACTAAAATACGATTTGTAAATGGCTGGATATAAACAGGCTATTATTACATACCGATCATTAACTGATTAGAAAGTTCAATTCAATTAAATAGTCGCTAAACCGTACATTTAACAATCATGTTGTACTGACAAACATTTACAGGGTCAAAACATTTAGCAAATGATTATGAACAATTTTGCCATTAACTTTTATTATCGTTATAGAATGTAATAGTGTATTCTTCAGATTCAAACGTATACGTTATCTTTACCTTGATTAGTTCTTTTACACACTACACACACACATCACTACACTTATTACACACACTTACACACACAGTACACACACACACACACGATCACACACGTGCACATGCATTTACACTATCACTTACACACACAGGCATCCACACACACAGGGCTCTTACACACACACACACACAAGGTTGACACACATACTGATTCAGGGTTGAAATAGTACGTTTTATCAGTTGCGGATCTAATAGCAATGTCAACTAAAGCAGTGTTAAATATGTTCTAAGGTGAAATAACGAGTAACGTAATCTAAGTTTATTTGAAATTTCAAGAGCATCACCATCAGGGATTTGAGATATAATCACCTCATCGTCCTATCACCGTTGAACGAGTAAAATATAATTAGTAACAACCTATAGAAAGTAGCTTGAATAACCTGACAGCTTTATCAGACACGTGGATGTATTATTATTATTATTATTATTAGGGTTGATTATTATTATTATTATTACATGGTCTCACATGAGGTATAGCCCTAAATTAACTTAGGTTTCAACACGGTTCTGGAAAATACGGTCTCTGATTCTCGCGAGTTGTACCGTATTCATTTCCTTCAATTGTTATCTGAAACATTCTGTTTCGAGACTGTAGTACGTTTTCTAATACATATACAGAATCTTCAATACTGTGATGTGTAGCAAACACATTATAGTTAGATTTCACCTCCTACACTTAGTTTTACATGCAAGCCTGAAACCTTATCATAACATCTGTCATAAAAGCTAATTGAACATAGACCCCACGAACTGGGCAGTAGCAATGCAGCGTTTCCAATTATAGCTTTTAGTCAACACAATAGTGCCTACAACTACATACAATCGACTAGCACTGCTTTAGCACGCAAGCTCGCACGTACGCACGCTCGCACGTATGCACGCACGTACGCACGCACGCACGCTCGCACGCGCGTATGTACGCACGTACGCACGCACGTTCGCACGCACGTACGCACGCTCGTCTTACTAGAACCTCCTTATTAGAAATACAACGTTTTCTCGTACAGGTAAAAGATCATCCAATAGCATTTGATCATTTTAAAGTAATAGGATCGATAATTTTAATAATAATATCTTATTAATTATGTAATTTCCAACATTGTATGCGTGTGCATTTGTTAACCTCCAGGAGCACTGCTCTTAATATAGCCAAAAACACCTTAATTAGATGACCATTAAAAATAACCCTAAGACCAACCCCAAGTCCAAGTGCAGCTCCAGTTCCAGCCCCAGCACCAGCCTCCCACGTGAGCATGTGCAAAAAAGGCTCTAATTAGGGTTGACCCTCGAAAAGAAACCATAGGGTAGAAAATACGTGTCCTATACGTGAGCTGTCATAATATACGGGTGAAAAACACGTCCTACACGTGGGTGTGTAAAAAAAAATAACTAGGGATAAAAAGGAGTTGAAAATACGGTCTCGCACGTAGATGTGTGGGGTTGAAAAAAGCCTCCGAAAAGAAACCATAAAAAATAAGGGTAGAAAATACGGTCGCCCGCGTGGGCATATAAAAAAGTGAAAGGGGGCGGGGCTTGTGACGTAAAAAAAGTGGAGGGGATAGTGCTCCTGTTCTACTTCTAAGAAATTCTGTGATAGTTCAGCCGAGATAAACTATATAAAACTCGAATTAACTATTACTACTAATTTGGTAGAGCAGTTAAATGCTAGAGTCCTGGATCAAGCATTAATTATTCAACTGTTAAAAGATAAATATAATGACAATAAGGTTAAACATAATACAAAAAGTATTAATACAGCAGAGTCCACAGCTAGCAATAAGTCAATTCGTATGCCATCTAACGTTAAACGTAACTATAACGATGTAGTTAAAAGAAACGTGGAGAATGATAAGAAAGGTATAAACGAAACAAATTTTATCACATAACAATGTTGACAAACATACATTCACTATCGCAGAAATTGATCAGGCTCTGCAAAATACCGCCCAACAAGGCCAAAGAGACGAAGTCCAGTAAAAAGGAAATCTAATTGTTATTGTAGCCAATAAAAAAACACATCTATTAAAACCTTCCTAATAATTTTTTTTGGGATTTTTAATGGTGTACTTTAAAAATCCCAAAAAGATAAGTATTTTATTATGAGTGTTAATGGTGAAAGTTTACATTTTCATACATCCCTAAAATGGGCTATTTACATGTTTTTCGCATCGCACCCGGCAGTACTAATGAACATCTACAAAATTACTCAAAAAGTTCTTGTCCAGATGTTGATTTTACATGTGAACTCTTACGTAATGGCGATAAAAGTTGCTCATTTAAAGTTACATTTCCTATTGACAAATTGGATCGTGCATATGATCCGCAGATATGGCCAGCAGCAGCTGCCGTACGTCGTTTTTTTCTCTCAAGTGAGCCTCAGCCCCTAGCATTTTAACCAACAATGTCAACAACTAAGACAATTGAATACAATATCTTGCATATTAATATCCAGTCTATTGGTCGCAAGACAAAAATATTGAATTTATCGCAAACCTGTATGATTATAACATATTATGTTTTCCACTGGTGCAACAAATTAAAATTAAGTGAATGTTACATTAATGGATTTTCCTTATGGGCAGTTATTATCGTGAAAAAATGAACATGGTGGAACCTGTATTTATACTAACAATCAACTAGAATACTGTCGACCGGTAGATTCGATTAAAAGTATTCAAAAGAAAATTGTATTGAATGTTGTGGTATAAGTTTAAATAATTTATGTATTGTTGTTACATACAGAACTTAAACAATTTTTATAAACTGATTAATGCATTAATGGATAACATATGTAATAGTTTTCAACACATTGTAATCTGTGGTGACCTGAACATTGATTATCTTAAGCATTGTTCTTGTTGTTGATATCTTGGATGCTCACTGCATGACATCTCTATTTGACGAACCCACGGGAGTCTATAACACTAGCACAAGTGTAGGTGGATCGGGTATTGATTACTTTTTAGTCAATTCAGATAAATACGTTAGGTATCAAGCAAACTATGATTCATATCTGACCACTATGCTCAAAGTTCACTTAAAATTCCAAAATAGATAGTATGAACAATACCACCCCGGTTAAAAGTTATCGTCGTAGATTTTCACTACCTGCGGTTACAGAATTTCAAAACTTATTTAATAGAGAATTTAATGCAAATGTTGACAAGTTCATGAATATATTAATCAGTTTATTACCACATTCTTTTGGTGCTTTGAAACCGCCTTCCGATAAAAAGTATGAAAACTAAACAAATGTTAAACTGAATTTGAAAATTCAATTTTCCAGCGAATTGCAGCTAGAATATAACTATTTGTTAATGTTACGTAACTTGAGTAATCTTAGTGGCGAACTTAAAGAGTTATATATTAATAAGAAACGTCAATTAAACAAATCGATAAAATTTGAGAAAGAAAGGCACATCGAAAAATTAGTTAATAATGCTCCTAATAGGGTAAAATGTAAATTTTATTTATAAAGCTAGGGCCATGAAATTTAGAACTTAAGCTTTTGGCATAATACCATGCAAAAATATGCGATAAGTTGAGCTTCAAGGTAAGCGGGGTTGCGGCCAAATTTGGAATACAATGATACTGGACCAACCCCTAGTCTGACCCAGACCAAATCCGATCTCTCAAGGCTAAAATACGATCCTTACATGGACATTAAACTATGCGAAAATGGCATTATAAAAATACTTTGTTATACATTATTGATATTAAGTTTCTTGTTGTACATGAGATTAATTTGGTAGTGACTACCTTGAGCGACAACTAGATTTAATTATGACCCATAATTAAAGCAAAAAGGATTGCGACACATTGTGACTCATATTTAAAACCAAAATATATTGTATGTAAATAATACGTATTAAAAAAGGTAAATAAATAAAAGCGACATTCCTTAATTTTCGATAATTACTATTGCTGTAAGCAGGTTAATCAATTAGTTAATTACACATTTTATTTTTAAATCAATTTCATTTTAAAATATATTCAAATGAATTTTCACCACAAGAGGACCACAATCTAGATATGGGATTAAAAGGAACCTAATAATGATTTTAATAATAACAACAATTATGCAATCTCATTTGATAAAATTCAATTCATATTAAATAGTCGCTAAACCGTACATTCATTGTATGACAACAACAGGGTAATTAGCTGATTATGCAATGCCATTAACTGTTTATTATCGTTATAGAATGTAATAGTGTATTTTAAAATCAAACGTATACGTTATCTTTACCTTGATTAGTTTCTTTTAATACTAAAAATATCCTACCGTTTATTAACCCTTAAAAATAGGTAAAAAAACGATCCTACGTGCGCATGCATTTGCCTATCCTTTAGGGGCTCCGCCAAAAGGGCTCTTAAATACAAACAAAAAGGTTGAAAATACTGTCAGGGTTGAAATGTACGTCCTCGCAGGCGGTCTTGTGACGTCAAATCAAAGCAGTGTTACCATATGTTTAGGTGACAATTTTAACGGCGTCATAAGTTTATTAAAAATAAGGGATGAAAATACACGTCCTATACGTAAGCGAGTAAAAATAATTAGGATAAATAGAAAGGTTGAAAATACGGTCCACACGTGGTGTATGAAAATAATTAGGGTGAAGGTTGAAAATACGGTCTCACACGAGGTATATAAAATAATTAGGGATGAAAAACGGATGAAAATACGGTCTCACACGCGAGTGTGTAAAATAGGATGAAAAATCCGGTCTCACACGAGGTATATAAAAATAGGGTGAAAATGCGGTCTCACACGTGGATGTGCAAAATAAGGTGAAAACACGTCCTACACGTAAGCGTGTAAAAATAAGGGTGGAAAATCCGGTCCCCCACGTGGGCATATAAAAAAGTGAAAGGTGCTACTGTAGTAGAGTAAATGTGGTTAAGGTGCCCCGGTACTACTTATAGCTTTTAGTCAACACAATAGTGCCTACAACTACATACAATCGACTAGCACTGCTTTAGCACGCAAGCTCGCACGTACGCACGCTCGCACGTATGCACGCACGTACGCACGCACGCACGCTCGCACGCGCGTATGTACGCACGTACGCACGCACGTTCGCACGCACGTACGCACGCTCGTCTTACTAGAACCTCCTTATTAGAAATACAACGTTTTCTCGTACAGGTAAAAGATCATCCAATAGCATTTGATCATTTTAAAGTAATAGGATCGATAATTTTAATAATAATATCTTATTAATTATGTAATTAACATTGTATGCGTGTGCATTTGTTCAACCTCCAGGAGCACTGCTTAATATAGCCAAAAACACCTTAATTAGATGACCATTAAAATAACCCTAAGACCAACCCCAAGTCCAAGTGCAGCTCAGTTCCAGCCCCAGCACCAGCCTCCCACGTGAGCATGTGCAAAAGGCTCTAATTAGGTTGACCTCGAAAAGAAACCATAGGGTAGAAAATACGTGTCCTATACGTGAGCTGTCATAATATACGGGTGAAAACACGTCCTACACGTGGTGTGTAAAAAAATAACTAGGGATAAAAAGGAGTTGAAAATACGGTCTCGCACGTAGATGTGTGGGTTGAAAAAGCCTCCGAAAAGAAACCATAAAAATAAGGGTAGAAAATACGGTCCGTGGGCATATAAAAAGTGAAAGGCGGGGCTTGTGACGTAAAAAAGTGGAGGATAGTGCCTGTTCTACTTCTAAGAAATTCTGTGATAGTTCAGCCGAGATAAACTATATAAAACTCGAATTAACTATTACTACTAATTTGGTAGAGCAGTTAAATGCTAGAGTCCTGGATCAAGCATTAATTATTCAACTGTTAAAAGATAAATATAATGACAATAAGGTTAAACATATACAAAAAGTATTAATACAGCAGAGTCCAGCTAGCAATAAGTCAATGTATGCCATCTAACGTTAAACGTAACTATAACGATGTAGTTAAAAGAAACGTGGAGAATGATAAGAAAGGTATAAACGAAACAAATTTTATCACATAACAATGTTGACAAACATACATTCACTATCGCAGAAATTGATCAGGCTCTGCAAAATACCGCCCAACAAGGCCAAAGAGAGACGAAGTCCAGTAGAAAAGGAAATCTAATTGTTATTGTAGCCAATAAAGAAAACACATCTATTAAAACCTTCCCTAAAATGAAATACTTATCTTTTTTGGGATTTTTTAATGGTGTACTTTAAAAAATCCCAAAAAAGATAAGTATTTTATTATGAGTGTTAATGGTGAAAGTTTACATTTTCATACATCCCTAAAATGGGCTATTTACATGTTTTTCGCATCGCACCCGGCAGTACTAATGAACATCTACAAAATTACTCAAAAAGTTCTTGTCCAGATGTTGATTTTACATGTGAACTCTTACGTAATGGCGATAAAAGTTGCTCATTTAAAGTTACATTTCCTATTGACAAATTGGATCGTGCATATGATCCGCAGATATGGCCAGCAGCAGCTGCCGTACGTCGTTTTTTTCTCTCAAGTGAGCCTCAGCCCCTAGCATTTTAACCAACAATGTCAACAACTAAGACAATTGAATACAATGTCTTGCATATTAATATCCAGTCTATTGGTCGCAAGACAAACAATATTGAATTTATCGCAAACCTGTATGATTATAACATATTATGTTTTTCGGGGCACTGGTGCAACAAATTAAAATTAAGTGAATGTTACATTAATGGATTTTCCCTTATGGGCAGTTATTATCGTGAAAATAATGAACATGGTGGAACCTGTATTTATACTAACAATCAACTAGCAGAATACTGTCGACCGGTAGATTCGATTAAAAAGTATTCAAAAGAAAATTGTATTGAATGTTGTGGTATAAGTTTAAATAATTTATGTATTGTTGTTACATACAGAACTTAAACAATTTTTATAAACTGATTAATGCATTAATGGATAACATATGTAATAGTTTTCAACACATTGTAATCTGTGGTGACCTGAACATTGATTATCTTAAGCATTGTTCTTGTTGTTGATATCTTGGATGCTCACTGCATGACATCTCTATTTGACGAACCCACGGGAGTCTATAACACTAGCACAAGTGTAGGTGGATCGGGTATTGATTACTTTTTTAGTCAATTCAGATAAATACGTTAGGTATCAAGCAAACTATGATCCTGGCATATCTGACCACTATGCTCAAGAAGTTCACTTAAAAATTCCAAAAATAGATAGTATGAACAATACCACCCCGGTTAAAAGTTATCGTCGTAGATTTTCACTACCTGCGGTTACAGAATTTCAAAACTTATTTAATAGAGAATTTAATGCAAATGTTGACAAGTTCCATGAATATATTAATCAGTTTATTACCACATTCTTTTGGTGCTTTGAAACCGCCTTTCCGATAAAAAAGTATGTAAAAACTAAACAAATGTTAAACTCGAATTTGAAAATTCAATTTTCCAGCGAATTGCAGCTAGAATATAACTATTTGTTAATGTTACGTAACTTGAGTAATCTTAGTGGCGAACTTAAAGAGTTATATATTAATAAGAAACGTCAATTAAACAAATCGATAAAATTTGAGAAAGAAAGGCACATCGAAAAATTAGTTAATAATGCTCCTAATAGGGTAAAAATGTAAATTTTTATTTATAAAGCTAGGGCCATGAAATTTAGAACTTAAGCTTTTGGCATAATACCATGCACAAAAATATGCGATAAGTTGAGCTTCAAGGTAAGCGGGCTGCGTTGCGGCCAAATTTGGCCAAATATGATCGAAAGTTTTGTTTATAAAGCTAGGCCCTTGAAATTTAGGACTTACGCTTTTGGCATAATACCATGCACACAAATATGTGACAAGTTGACTTTCAAGGTCATGGGGCTGCATTGCGGCCAAATTTGGTCGAAGTTTTTGTTTATAAGGCTAGGGCCTTTTAGCATAAGACCATGCACAAAAATATACGACAAGTTGAGTTCAAGATCAGGGGACTATGCCCGGTGGTCTCAAAGTATTGTATTCGGTCAAGAAAAAATCAAATATTTTCCGATCTCCGGTTGAGCTGAATTTCGGTATACATGTGTATATTGGCCAAGTAAGTTCGAAATTTTTGTTTATGAAACTAGGGTCTTGAAAAATTGAGTTCCTTTCTTTGTTGAAAGTTACACCCAAGCGACTAAAAATAAGTAAAAAAAACATTTTTAAAAAACGCTTTTATTTCGAAATGTACTAAAAAGAATAAAATAATTTTTTTATCTACCCAGTAACATCAAAAATTTTTGTGACTAAAAATAGAAGTGTGGGGTGCTCTTTGTAGTGCCTTGCGCTTCATTATTTGAATATAGGTGTTGATAGGCTCTGTTATAAGTATAAGATATCATGTCACAAAAATGTTTGATGTTACTGGGTAGATAAAAAAATTATTTTATTCTTTTTAGTACATTTCGAAATAAAAGCGTTTTTAAAAATGTTTTTTTACTTATTTTTATTTAAATTTAAAATTAAATATCCAAAGTCAATGTCAAACAAAAAGAATTTTGTAGTAGATTACTACAACGATTTTTGTAATAATAAAAGATGTTTTTACAAAAAAAAATGAAAAATAAATAATTTTAATAATGTTAATTAATCCTTCAATACGAGACTTTTTATTTAGACATTGGTGGTGGTTATTAAAACGTGTAATTTCAAAAAATCATCTTTTTGGGTAATTTCTTTCTTTTACTAAAGTTATTACATTCTGGTAGTTCATACAATGCCCCTTTTTAATCACATGTTCAGATAAAGCACAAGGTATTTTATTATTATTGCAATCACTTAAGGATCACTATAGGATTTGTTACTGTCTTTGCAAGGAATACAGTACACAACGTTTGAATTTTCTAGTGTAGTTAATGGAAAATTTGTTTTGGTATACAAAGAAGAAACTATTTTAATATTTTTAGTAATAATTTTTATGTTGTTTAAATTTTTAAACACATTGAATAATTTAAATGTTAATATTGGGATATGTGGTAATGGGAAATACATAATTTGTGTTATCATTTTGGCTGGAATTTATATTAATTATTTAAAAGTTTATTTAATAGATTTCTAGGGTAAGAAATTTCTAACAAACTATCTCTAAGCATGGTTAAACCTTGTTTTTATATACAGAATGTGACAATTTAATTATTCTGTTTTTTAAAGCTAAAACTAAATTTATCTTCATATGTGGAGTATGTTGGGGGAGTAATAGCTTATGAATCTATTACTATAAATTGTTTTTCTGTACCATTCAGTCCTTAAAATATTATTAGAATGAGGTGGATTAATATATCTAAGAAGGGCATGCTGTTATTACTTTCTTTTCCATACGTAAATTGCATATGGTCTTTATAGTTACTAAATATAAATAATGTTTCATTTATTTTATCGAAAGGTACAGAACGTATGAGATCATCTGCATACCCTTTCAAAAAAGGAATATGAAAAGTTACTTTGTCAAGACAATCCTTAACTAAGTCATCATACAAAATTACATAATACAGTTAATAATTTTGAGCCAAAATTTTTTTTATAATAGCAGCTATTAAAATGTAAAACATTGGAATCGAATACGAATTTGAGAACATTTTTAAAAGTCTCCAAATCCATATACAATTTAAAGAAATATTATCCCAGTGTCTAATGTTAATTAGGATGACGTGTAAACGTAAATTAGTGAAAAGAGATATTACGAATATCGTGTACAGGATTCTTTTATTTTTAGCAATTTTGCTAATGATTTTCAAATTCCAAATAATTATATAATAGTCAGTCTCGACGTAGTATCTCTTTTCACTAATTTCCTTTACACGTCATCCTAATTAGCATTCAAAGATACTAGGATGATATTTGTTTAAATTGTAATAGGGATTACTAGATGACTTAGTTAAGGATAGTCTTGACAAAATAACTTTTCATATTCCTTTTTTGAAAAGGTATGTAGATGATGTCATACTTTCTGTACCTTTTGATAAAATAGATGAAACATTATTTATATTTAATAAGTATAATGAACATCTACAATATACATGTGAAAAAGAAAGTAATGCCCTGCTTAGATATGTTAATCCACCATGATTCTAATAATACTTTAAGAACTGAATGGTACAGAAAACTTATAGTAATAGATTCATAGGCTATTACTCCCAACATCCTCCACATATGAAGATTAATTTATTTTTAGCTTTAAAAAACAGAATAATTAAATTGTCACGTCCTATATATAAAAACAAAGGTTTAATCATGCTTAGAAGTAGTTTGTTAGAAAATTCTCACCCTAGAAATCTATTAAATAAACTTTTATTTACAACTTCTTATAATGTTAATAATCATGATAATGATAGACCAATTTTACACAATTCAATTAATATAAATTCCAGCCAAAATGATATAACACAAATTACCACATATCCCATTATTAACATTTAAATTATTCAATGTATTTAAAAATTTAAATAAGAAGTTTCTTCTTTGTACACTAAAACAACATTTTCCTTAACCACATTAGAAAATTCAAATGTTGTGTACTGTATTCCTTGCAAAGACTGTAACAAATCCTACAGTGGCCTAACATCCAGAAACTTGTCAGGTAGCATAACATCTCATAATCATAAAAGTGATTGCAATAATAATAAAATACATTGTTATGTATCTGAGCATGTGATTAAAAAGGGGCATTCTATGAACTACCAGGATGTAATAACTTTAGTAAAAGAAAGAAATTACTCAAAAAGATGATTTTTTGGAATGACTTGTTTTAAGGCTGTTTGGTACCTTGTTAGCCCCATATAGAAATTCTTGTAGTCTATTACAAAATTCTTTTTATTTGACATTGACTTTGTATATTTCATTTTAAATTTAAAAAATAACATTGTTAATGTGTAAGTTGCAGAATATTTGGTTTCACGATTTATAAGTATTTGTTAAGTTAATATTAACGATTAACTGTTAGCGTATTATTATTTTTTAGTATGTCTTGAAACTGGAAATAAACATTTTCCAAAAGCTTAACTCAAAATCAAAGAATTTTCTTAAAATGGCCGTATATTGACTGATATATATATATATATATATATATATATATATATATATATATATATATATATAAATTATGTAAGTGTTTCGGGTAAAACAGTCCTTTATCCTCTAATTATGAATTATGAAAAAAATTATTAAACAAAAGACTTTTTAGAAAGTATCGAAATGTATGTAGAGGATTCAACCATTAATTAAAAAAACGGACGTTGATGGTTTGAATATCATTTATAGTAATATTTTATATTATTACAAGAATAGAGTTAAAACTAATATTAGATAATACATTTATTTATATAAATGCATCTTTGTTAGAGTGTTTGTGGTTTAAAATGCATGTTACTGTAGTTACTTGATATTATGTCAATACTGTTTGACTTTTAAAATTTATAATTAATTTCTGTAAGTCCTTTAGTTTATTTTATATTTGTTTTACCTATTATTAAGTTGCTTGTAGGTGCTAACGAAGCAAATATATTTTGTAAGAGCTCCACAAAAAATTGATTAGAAGATAAAAGAGTGTTTTACCCGGAACACACATCATTTATTAATATAAGTTCCACAGTCGATACTAAATATACTTTATATATATATATATATATATATATATATATATATATATATATTATATATATATATATATATATATATATATATATATATATATATATATATATATATATATATGACAGTATCATATGGGAAACTTCTTTGTTAAGGGTTTTCGACAAAAAGTTTGTGCATCCACTAAAACCAAATATACCGCAACAAAAAATGGATAAACAGATTTAGTATACGCACTTAAAATTTGATTTTGTGTCAACAGTAAAGTACCCTCATAGTACCCTTATATTACAAAATAACGAAAAATATTATTTGAAACAGTTGTTCATTATTAAAAAATAATTTTGGATTTCAAGTCACGTCTATCTAAGATAACCTTTATTTTTTTACCCATTTATTTAAAATGTCTTTAAAAAATGAAACATTCTTAAAATAATAAATAAAGAAGATCTTGTACATAACGGTTTATTTAAAAAAAACCTTAATATTTCAAATTACTCAATTATTATGTTAAGTATGATTAGTTTCCTTGTAAAAAAAAATTCTCAAAGTTTTTGGTGCAAAGTTGATTCTATTTCCAAAATAATGGTTTTAAGTTGGCTTTAAAAACAAACGAAGCTTGATATGGTCGCACTTGTCACTATTTTACATCTCAGTATGATGTTCATCCCGCAACATGCACAGTTCTGTTCTTCTTACCATATCGTTGACTGCATTCAAAATGTGCTCCGGTTTTATGGCTCTCACACAATTAGTAATCTCAGTTTTTAAATGGTCTCTACCCCTAAAAGGACAATGTTTGTAAACTTCATTCTTCAATAAACCCAAAAAGAGGTCCATTGGGCCTTGATCCGGTGAGTGTGCAGGCATGGGATACTCTGAGTAACGTCCTATCCATTTTCCATTAAATGTTTCATTTAAATATTATGGTATTGTTGCACTAACATGATTAGATGCTCCATCTCACTGATACCAAATTTTGTTTCTTTGTCTACGTGGCATTTGAATTAAAATTGGTAATAAATCTTTTCGTAAAAATTGCAAATATCAGTCGGCAGTAAGGTTTGTATCAAAGAAAAAAGGATCAATCACAGTATCGTTTCAAGACGTTTACCTTAAATGAATATTGATCCTTGTACTACAATAAGCGTTTTCTCTAGCCCACCACCTACAGTTAAGTGAACTTACTGTTTCATTAGATGTAAATGTTGCTTCATCAGTCCATAAAATATTTACTGGGAATCGTGAATTTTCTTCGTATTCTCCCTGATCTTGGAATAAAATCCCTTTCTTTTAGAGTATTTATGAATTATGGCTTGAAAGCTTTAAATTTATTTTTTTTTAAGATTTTTTATACTGTACTAGACGGTAGATCCAGACATGTCGATATCTATTTAATTGATGTCTTACCATTTTCTACAACCGTTAAACACACTTCCTCTTCCATCTCTGTAGATACTTTTGTTGCGGTGTGAGGTTTTTGTAAATGTTGTCAATACTGCCTGTTTCTTTAAATTTATTTAAAATACGGGCCATTATAGTATGGTTTATGTTGCGATTAGGATGTCTGGCATTAAAAATGTCTGCTTGGAGTATTCTCCCCACACAACAAAATAATTTCAACTTTCTCTTCTTGTGTAATCATCTTAATATTATTTCAATTGTACTTATTATCAAACAGTAACAAAATAAGCAATAACAACTAAGTGATATTCTTTAATATTATAATATTTTAATATTTTTATGTATTATAATATTTTTTTATATGTTAATAAATAAAAATTACTTTGCACCAAAAACTTTGAAGATTAATTTACTGTAAAAACAAATTAATCTTAGTTAACATCATAATTGTGTAACTTGTAAGATTACAGGTGTTTTTAATACCGTGTTGTATACAAGATGTCTTGTACCTCTTGTTTTAAAAATATTTTATTTTTTAGACATAATTTTAAATAAATGGGTAAAAAAAATAAAACTTACCTTAGATGGGCGTGACTTTAAATCTAAATGTATTTTTTAATACTTAGAAACTTTTTAAATAACATTTTTCGATATTTTGTAAAATAAGGGTACTTGACTCTTGACACAAAATTAAATTTTCAAGTGCCCCCCGTATACTTGCATGCACAAACTTTTATCAAGAATAACTTTTTGTCGAAAAACCCGTAATGATGAAGTTTCCCATATGGTGCGTGCTTTGGGAGTGACCTGTATATATATATATATATATATATATATATATATATATATATATATATATATATATAGGTTGCCCTAAATTGCATAGCCAAAAGTCAAAGGAAGAAACTTGCCTTAGTCCAAAAGTTGATAATAACGAAGCTACAGGGTATCAAAGTTGATAAAGCTAAATCACATTTTCATTCATATCTTTCGACTGCTTTGAGCTAATTTTATAAAATTTCTTATATGGGGATTCTTGTGATGACAAAATTCAAATTTATCAGCGATTTCGGTGTATTTCCTAGAGGGCGCTACAAGCGACCATTAGGACATGTTTAAACCGCTACAACTTTTATGCTACACTGTAGGCCCAATTTATTATGGAATAATAGTTTTCCCTACCTTTTCTGCTTAAAAAAGGTATACCTTCTTAATATCGCTAAGAGCACCGGTTTCCGAGAAAAACGCATCTAAAGCTCATGATGCACGCAAATTATCCAAAAGTATCAAAATAACTTATTGAACTATCCTATTTTTTTCCGCAATAACAATTAGTTTTGATTAATTTCAATTAATTTTAAATCGGTTCATCCAGGAAAAATATTTTCTAATACATTGCACATTTGGCCAAGCGCTTTTACTTAGGTACAAAACTTTAGTCGTCTTTGCCTTTTAGTTACCATATCGACAGTTGAGTGTATTTTTTAGTTTTTTCTGTCACTTTTCCGTCGATAAAGATCCATAATTATGGCTCACAGTTTCACTAATTCCGAAATGGTGGATATGCTTTTAGTCTATGGACTTTGCCATTGCAATGGTCGAAGAAGTGTACGGATTTGTAGGGACAAATATTCTTTCCGTAGAAACCCAAATCGGCACACTTTTGCTAATATCGAAAGACATCTCCGCAAAAATGGCAAGTTTCAACCAAGCCGTGTAAATTCTGGACGCAGACGAACCATACGGACGGTGGAAATAGAAGAAGAGATGATTTTTCATCTAGAGATAATTAGTTATATACCATGGATATATCTAATTTAGAAAATGACGTTCCTCTCCTTAATACATTGAATATTTCGTCGATTAACGGTATAGGATAATGAAAATTTTCAATATATTTGTTGACCGTAACCTTATATAATTAGCGCAAATTCTAAGTGTACCATCCTTTTTTAAAACAGGAACTAATGGTGTACTCCATTGATTATTGTCAACTTTAGTAATGACTCCTAATTTTTCCAATGTTTCTAACTCACTATTAATTTTTTACTTAAAAGCATAATGGACATTGTAAGGCTTAAAGAATATAAGCGTAACATCTTTTTCAATCTTTATGGAAACTTAACAATTTTTAAGTTTACCCAGTTTCTTGCTAAACATCTCGTTATAATTTGGCAAAATTGTTTCTAAACTTTCATTGTAATTAAAAATTATTATTAATTAATTAATTAATCTAGCAAAGTACAGGTCGTAGGTTCAAATCCTACTCGAGGTAAACTTTTTATTTATGTATTTAATAAAATTAATAATAGTTTTTAATTACATATTTACCTTTGAACTTATTCGTTCATAACAAAAACTTATAATAATTTAATTGTAATTGTCAGACAATTTATTCAAACATTCATCATTACTTTGCAACTTAATTCCTAACTTACTTGTAGCGTCCCCCAGGTACCATAACTTGAAAAGCGTAATTAGAACGTATTTGCAATCATGCAAATTCAGGAACGAAACAATCGCTAAGTGATTTATCTTGACCTGATTGACAATAATGTTACTATTACTCAAATTAATTTGCTGCCTTACTTTGACTTTCCTGGCACTAATTAAAAAGGAATTTATTTACAAGTCTGATTTAATTTACTCAAATCTGATCAAACGAAGTGGCCGTCTAGTGGTAGGTACGTTGTGCTATCTGAATTAGATAGGCTGCATCAGGTAAGTGTTGCATCATGAGGAGCAGGTAGAAAAAATGAGACTACTCAAATTAAAATCAACGAGCTTTGCGCAGCGGTGGTTAAGCCCGTTAATATACTATTGTGGGAAAGAACCACCAATAAAACCCACTTTATTCATAAATAAGTAATTGCACAAGTACATTATTAAATGAAATAACACACAAAAAAACAATGAAAGGGTTAAATATATAACAAAACACCATTAAATTAGGTTAAAGTGCGTACAAAATTATAACATTAATCGAAAATGAATAAAAAGCAGTTTAGTTACACAGAAACACAATAATAAAAAAAACACCTGTAGTCACACGCACAATTGGGTCATAAATAAACAAAATAAAAATCATAATAAAACTCGTAATACCAAACATGTGAACCTTTAAAACCATGCCGATCTTTAAGTGAATAAGCACATAAAGCAATAAAGCAAATTACGGTACATATAAAATACAACAGTACAATTGCACAGGTGATAATAAGGTGAAGGCAAGGACAAAAGAAAACAGACAAAGAATTTACACGTACCCAATTATTTAGTGACCACCAAAGCACAAAATATATAAGTCAAATTACAATAAATCACATACAAAGAGAAATCAGCTCGCAAGCAAATAATTCTACTTGAACAAACTGACAAAAAAACCCACTAAAACAAAGCCTTACAAGGTAAGTTATAAATAGATCCTAACATCGTGACCGACATATAAGTTTGAGTGCGTTAGAAAAATACAGTGCTCCTCTCTCAGGTTACATGTTCATTTATACAACAAATAAAAACTATAGAAATAAAAAGTCGAGGCCACCTCTACACAAATATAAATATATACAACAAACAACAATGCTAATTCATTCCAATACCAGAGTGTGGGAGCCCTGTACTATTTTTCATTTTTACAGCTTTCAGCTTAAGAAACCCGCGTGCGAATAAGATACCTTTGCAAGGCAATGCTCGATGTTTAATAGGTTAGATAGGCTCGCAGTAAGAATGGCGATTTGACAAACGTTTATTACAATAATAAAATTTTCGTGGTATAAAAAAAATAAAAAATGGGTATATACAACCATCACCTACTTATTTTTGGTCCCCGCAAGGTGTCTAGGGCACGGCCGTAGATATTCCTAGGATTCGAACCTATGATAAAACTTCAAGTTAGTAATGTTATAATTCCCCTTGATAGAACTCATCTCTTCATTCAACAAACGGTACACGTTCGGGTAGGGTTTGCCTATAATACGAAAGGGAAGAAAAGAAAAACTTTGATATTTGTTTCCTGGAGGCGCCCGAAATATTACTTTCCTTCAGTGAAACGTAGTCGTCTATACACAGTCTGTCACCTTGGTGTTTAAAACCTCGTACACGCGCTCCTGCACTTCTGTCCAAATTCTGACGAACATTATTCCAAATCACCGCCTGCGATTCAGTGGCGGAGATGGGCAACATTTTTCCCAGGTAAGTGGCCAAACGATCCCTAAGACGCGGAACATTTACAATATCACAAGGGGGGTAACCTGTGCGTAATGGGGAACGATATTAAATAGATATTCTATATTCTTAACGTGATTAGCCCAATCAGTATGCGCATTTCGACAGTAGGCTCTAATCAACTTGCTTAGTTCTCTCATAACACATGAAAAAGTGACTCGAATTTCATGGTCCAGGGAACCGTTGTATGGAAGATAATTGCTCGAGATAAGATTTAACGCCCCTAGCAGTTATAATGTCCCCAAAGATTTTTCCTGGGGCAATGAAAAGAAATCGGTTTTTCTAACGTTTATGGACATATTGGCTTACTTAAATCGAACCAAAAAGTTTCCTAGGATGTTGTATATGATCACAAAAAGATTCAGATTCAACCCAAAGATCAGCAACGTAATTGAATATAAACTGGCGTAATTCGGGCCCTAAAATCACATCCCTAGCTCTTGAAAAAAAACCTAGTTTCCCCCCACGGTCATTTCCCCGAAGAGCGAGGAGGGGTTGCATTAGGGATCCAAAATGGCGAAGGTACGCTAAAAGAAGGTAACGGTGCCGGTAACTCACTAGCAAAATTGACAGCCTGGACTCGCGGAACGTCATTTCTCGGTTTCTTTGCTTCAATAACCAATAAACGTTCTAAAAATTAGTAAACTGGAAGGTAACACATTTCAAGCCTTACATACACATCGTTAGTATTTCTAGTAGAACTATATATATATATATATATATATATATATATATATATATATATATATATATATAACACACACACACACACACACGCACACACAACGCACAACGCACACAGCACGCACACGCGCACAACGCACACGCACACACGCACACACGCACACACGCACACACGCACACACGCACACACGCACACACGCACACACGCACACACGCACACACGCACACACGCACACACGCACACACGCACACACGCACACACGCACACACGCACACACGCACACACGCACACACGCACACACGCACACGCACACACACACGCACACACGCACACACGCACACACGCACACACGCACACACACACGCACACACGCACACACAGCAGCACACGCACACACGCACACACGCACACGCACACACGCACACACGCACACACGCACACACGCACACACGCACACACACACACGCACACAGCACACACGCACACACGCACACAAGACACACGCACACGCACACGCACACACGCACACACGCACACACGCACACACGCACACACGCACACACACGCACACACGCACACACGCACACACGCACACACGCACACACGCACACACGCACACACGCACACACGCACACACGCACACACGCACACACGCACACACGCACACACGCACACACGCACACACGCACACACGCCACACACGCACACACGCACACACGCACACACGCACACACGCACACACGCACACACGCACACACGCACACACGCACACACGCACACACGCACACACGCACACCAGCACACACGCACACACGCACACACGCACACACGCACACACGACACACGCACACCACGCACACACGCACACACGCACACACGCACACACGCACACACGCACACACGCACACACGCACACACGCACACACGCACACACGCACACACGCACACGACACACGCACACGCACACACGCACACACGCACACACGCACACACGCACACACGCACACACGCACACACACACGCACACACGCACACACGCACACACGCACACACGCACACACGCACACACGCACACGCAACGCACACGCACACACGCACACACGCACACACGCACACACGACACACACGCCACACGCACACGCACACACGACACACGACACACGCACACACGCACAACGCACACAGCACAACGCACACACGCACACACGCACACACACACGCACACACGCACACACGCACACACGCACACACGCACACACGCACACGCACACACGCACACACGCACACACGCACACACGCACACACGCACACACGCACACACGCACACACGCACACACGCACACGCACGCACACGCACACACGCACACACGCACACACGCACACGCACACACGCACACACACGCACACACGCACACACGCACACACGCACAAACTCACACACACACACACGCAAACACGCACACACGCACACACGCACACACGCACACACGCACACACGCACACACGCACACGACACACGCACACACGCACACACGACACGCACAACGCACAAGACACGCACACACGACACACGCACACACGCACACACGACACACACGCACACACATCACCAGCACACAGCACACACACACGCTAGCACAGATTACCAATACGCAACTACGCACTGTAACTATGTTTAGGCACTTAACGGCACACAGCACATACACACACCTCGACGATTACAACTTCGTCTTACATAAATATGTAGGCACTAACGGTATCACATTTCAGAATAAACATCACCTTCGCAAAATAGTTACATAGGTGTATCATTTTCAGCAAACATCTGCAAAGTAGTTTAGATACGTAAAATAATACGAACTCCGTTATAATACAACGCCTATAATATTTGTAATTTAATAAATTAAGAAGTCAACGCCTTCCAGAATAATTACAATTTGTAATTAATAAAATTTCTTAATCAGTGAAAAAAAATGTGTGCACTATTATTATATAAAAATATTTCTTTATATGTTTTATTTGACTTATAAGGAAATTGTTTCCCCCCGGCCCTTCATAACCCTTCACTCGTACAATACATGTGTTTCATCAAAAAAAATTAATGGTTCAAAGCTTATAAAAAACTAAATTGGATTGTCCAAATTTAAACAATTCTACCTTTCGTTTTTATACTTTTTTTTTTAATTAAAAGTGCAAAAGATACTGTAAAAAAAGGGACAACAAGTAAACACGCCCCTAATGCAACACCCCCTCATCCTGGCCAAGGCACCACTCTGTAACGCCCCCAACTACTCTATCTTGAAACGCGTAATTTGAACTTATTTGCAATAATACAAATTCAAGAACAAAACAATCGCTAAGTGATTCATCTTGACTTGACTGACAATAATGTTACTATTACTCAAATTAATTGCCTGCCTTGCTTTGACTTTCCTGGCACTAATTAAAACATTAAAATTTATTTACAAGTCTGATATGTAATTTACTCGCATACCTCAGATCTGATCAAACGAAGTGACCGTCTAGTGGTAGGTACGTTGTGCTATCTGGTGGATTCGGTAAGTGTTGTATCATGAGGGGCAGGTAAAAAAATGAGACTACTTAAATTAAAATCAACGAGCTTTGCGTGGTTCAGCCCGTTAATATACTATTGTGGGAAAGAACCACCAATAAAGCCCACTTTATTCATAAATAAGTAATTGCACAAGTACATTATTAAATCAAATAACACACAAAAAAACAACAATGAAAGGGTTAAATACATAACAAAACACCATTAAATCAGGTTAAAATTATAACATTAAGAGAAAATGAATAGATAGCAGTTTAGTTACACAGAAACACAATAATAAAAAAATACATGTAGTCACACGCACAATTGGGTGTAAATAATTAAAATAAAAATCATAATAAAACAAACATGTTGCCTTTTAAAACCAATCATGCCGATCTTTAAGTAAATAAGCACATAAAGCAATAAAGCAAATTACGGTACATATAAAATACAACAACAGTAAAATTGCACAGGTGATAACAAGGTAAAGGCAAGGACAAAAGAAAACGGATAAAAAATTTACAGGTACCCAAGTGTTTAGTGACCACCAAATCAGAAAATACATAAGTCAAATTACAATAAATCACATACAAAGAGAAATCAGCTCGCAGGCAAATAATTCTACTTGAACAAACTGACAAAAAAAACTCATTAGAACAAAGCCTTACAAGGGTAAGTTATAAATAGGTCCTAACATCGTGACCGACATATAAGTTTGAGAGCGTTAGAAAAATACAGTGCTGCTCTCTCAGGTTACATATTCATCTATACAACAAATAAAAACTATAGAAATAAAAATTCGAGGTGTTTAATGGTTATCTGATCTCTGGAGTGTGTACACACTTGCCTTTTACAATTAGTAACCGAAGTGGTATCATGTACCCGTTCATTAGCCCACCTCTACACAAATATAAATGTAAACAACAATGCTAATTAATTCCAATACCAGAGTGTGGGAGCCCTGTACTATTTTTCATTTTCACAGCTTTCAGCTTAATACCTTTTAATAGGTTAGATAGGCTTGTGGAATTATTTGCAGCCAGCCTTAATTTATATAACAATACCTACTTACACTTGCGTATATATTCCCTTAATTGATCACAGACACAAATCGTTAACATACGTGTTTTAACTTCAAAAAGGGTGACTGTCAGACAAACTGTTTACAATGAAGGTATTTAATTCACTCCAAAATCGATCTGGCTCGATTAACACTCTAACTGTAACTCCCTTTCCCTGATTTCAAACCTAACTATCTTTACTCCCGCAAGTAACCCCCATTTTTCAAAAGTAATATAAAAACAAGAAACATTAATTTACGTTTCATGTTATTATTGCACGATATCTTAATTCTAAAAATATGTATTCGTCTGTAACCACCCTACATTTTTCTCTCGAGTTTCCGACTAACAAACAAAGATATCTTTTGATCGCGGTCTGTACCGACACAGTTACTTATTCAACTAGTGACATTTTTACATTAAGAATCGACGCATAAGAAATTCCAATGATTCGTTACGCTCCTTCAGTAAAGCATTCTTTTAAGCGTACACCTGCTATTCAGACCCTAACATGTGTTTTTCAAATATCAGTTACATACATTCTCACATTTCTTACATAAAATATATAAATAAAATGTTTTGAAAACATTGGCAAATTATGACGTATTATCAAGATATTAAAAATCCACTAATTATCTTTTCTATCACGGTAACAATGGCGATTTGATAAACGTTTATTACAATAACAAAATTTTCGCGGTCCGCCACCTACATACTTAGAGGTGATGCTCCGTTTTTTATAACTAAAACAGCAACAGCAAACTGATTATGTTTAAAATTTAAGTAGATTGATCCCAGTGGAATGATTTCCTTATTACGTATTTTTTTATATTCTGAACATAGTTACTTAATCTAAAATAACTGCAGTGTTGCCGTAACTATTCCTAAAGTAGAAGATACGACAGATAGTCCACGTTAACTCCAAATTTACTGTCAATTTCCTTCGAACCAAGGATTATTTATTATTTAAATTGTTAATAAAGTATTGTAAATTAACTTTAAACAGAAACACAAATTTTCATACAAAAATCAACAAAGGCAGTAAAATTGCAATGAAATTGAGAATGACAGTTTTTCAGTAGATGTTAGCGTTTGCTCTTTATTTCATTTTTCTTGAAGTGACATGAAAAATTAACATTTTCTCTTCAAAACAACATAAATGGGCGGTATATATTATGAGTTGAAAAATTTGAAAAAAACGTTTATATTGTGATACTCTAATTATAGAAAACAAGTTGTTCTCGAAGTGCGACATTATATCATAAAACAAAAATCAATTGAATTTTATACTAGCCGTTTATTGGAACCATTTAGTATTTTTATAGCTCTTTCCACTTACCGCACTCGATCAGTGCTGCGTAAAGCTATATTTTAATTGACGATTTGTTTGGATTTGATTTTTTAAGCCATTGAAAACACCGTAAAGTTGCGCTACACTAATTTTGAGTGCTGTAATAAAAAATAGAATTCACTATTAGTTTTAACATTGTTACACCATTTAAAATAAAGAAAGTATTGTAATTTTTGATTTTAACTTCAGCCGCTACTACTATCAAGAAACATTTTTTTTTATAGTTAAAGCAATTTAAAACTGTCGTAAAATAAAATTCTAAGCAAAAATAAAGTTACACTACATAATTGAAGGATCATAAAAGTATGTCTTTTTCATAAAAATTTCCGGCATTGTGAGAATGAAAGTAATTGCTCGATACTTGAAATGTAAAAAAAAAACAACTACCTTTCTCTTTTATACAGACTTCGATTTTAGATGCCTTTTCAAGTAATCAATCATATTGTTATCGATTAATATATAACCAATGTGCATGTAACGTACGTAAGTTTATTGTGCGTCGGCAACTTATTACTTTTCACTTTTTAAATGTTTCACAAAAATGGGGAGTTAAATGACTTTTACTCAATCGAGTTTCCTTATCTCTATTGAATAAGAACAAACATAAGAATTTGTAGTAATTTCTATAGACCTTTCGGATCAATGGAATTGTTTAAAGTCGGTAGGTAATACAGAAGAGCGTCAGAATTTTATTGCTTTTCGAATGACCACGATTATTATAACTCCACTGTGACGTATATTTGACATACTTATAAACTGGATTTGCAGCTTACGTTTAATAATAAATTACTTCTAATACTGCATTAGTATTAGAAATGTTAAACATAAAAGAGTTATATAATTCTCAACCAAATTTAGAACGCGATATAAAAATGTTGAGAGAATGGGCACACACTCAAAATCAGACGAGGACTACAGGTAAATGTCCAATTTCCTTTGCTTGGTTTAACCTCAGAAAATTTGCAGATTTACTTTTATACCTTAGTTTATACAGTTGTCATAATGACGTCGAAAGAGCAAAAAATAAAATTGCGGCATTTCACGCTCTAAGGCAATCGTGGCCAGCAGTTTTTAACAATCGAAATCCGCTAATTCAACCGTTTCGAGCACAGTTAGATCTTTCGTAAGTTAAAAAGTTCTCGTACTTGTGCTAATAAGGCATTTTAGTGTAATCTGGACTTTAAATTGCACAACTGATGATGGCTATAAAATTATTTATATTAAAATAGTACACCCAGATTCTACCATTTACGAGTTGGAAAACCAATTAAAAAGTACCTTCATAGTTATGGATTATTTGGCACGAGTATATGGAAATTATGGGTTTGTAGTAGTACTGGATCATAACGGATTTACGTGGGGTCACTTAATTAAATTCAAACTGTCGTTTATAAGAAAGTACATGGCATATGTCCAAGAGGCCCTTCCACTACTTTTGAAACAAATCCATTTAATCAATCTTTCAAAACTAAACGAAAAATTATTTAAAATAACGAAGATGTTTATGACTGAAGAAACGAGTGCACTTGTTAGATATTTTAAAAATTGAGAAAGGTTTCCTTCATGTTTTGTTTTTAGTTGCATTTTCATCACAGTTTAGATTCTCTCTATAGGTACGTGCCGAAACGTTGCCTACCTAGTGATTATGGCGGTGAAGACGTTTCTATTAAGAAATTGCACAGTACGTGAAAATAGTATGATACAGTATGTTTTTTAATGTCAATGCTTTTACAGAAGATATGGTAGCTACGATTTTAGAAAATTCTGAATTGTTTATCAAAGAAGACGAAAGTGGAAAATCGGTTTATGAATAATGTATTAGAAAGTCTTTGTTAGGATGTTATTATTCTGTATGGGTTTGTATAAAGGTATATTTATGTAAATTTATTTAATACTGTAAACGTTTCTTTAACGTTTAGTTATTTTCAATTAAATTAAAGTTATTTATTAAATAATGCTTAACCACCAATTAATCATTGATAAGAGAGTCGCACTAATATTTATTTATATCAAAACTGAAAATTACCGCAACGATATATTGCATTTATACGTGTATTTGTGCTTGAGATTAATCCATTCCATCCTATAAATTACAGTAGCAGGTAATGGAACTTTCCGGAACACACATGTCACCAATTTTATGTGTGCACATCTCGTGAGCCACGTTACACTGCTCCCTCCCTAAAGGTGTTGCGGTTTTAGCCGTTAACACGTATAGTATTCGTTCCATTCAAGAAAAAGAAGCGAAACACAGGAACATTCGACGTGTTTTACTTACTCCTCTGGGTTAGAAGGTTGGGCTGCTTGTAATTTTCAAGCTCTTCCTTAAGGATATGTGGGGTCACAATAGGATCGAAAAAATCTCATACAGGGTAGATGGCAAAGGAAATCGAACCCATCACCTCCCAAATCCAAAGTATATCGTATTCTAGCTTCCAGATTGTTGCATTGAATGTGCCTGCATAACGTGTGCAATCCACATCTAATCAAGGTAATGTTGGTAACGTTATAAGTACATTTCGTTATGGTCCAAACGTACAGTAGCACAATTAGCCTATATACATGTTATCCAACAAACTCAGTTTGTGGGTTGGGCGTTTTACTTAATGAGTACAGAGTGTCTGAAGATGACACCCCATTAGAATTACTTCAGAGATTACTTCAATTAAAATTATGAAAGCTTGAGCAAGTGTTTTCGGGCATGCATACTCAACTAACAAAACGGTGTTCACGTACCACGTCGGAAGTTGACGTTATTTCAACTAAACCCCCAGTATATTATTAAAATTTTAGATTCTATGTTTTCAAAAAATGTAAAAGAAGCAATAACTGTGTTATTGCTTTGTTAGTCGTAGACTGTTCAGGAGTCCTTCTCTTCAGCCCTGGTCAATCTATGCTTGTGCGATGTTTTGTGTTATTGTATAGTTTACAATCATGAGATGTGGTTATTTTTGGTGTAAGAAAAAGAAAAAAAAAGATTTAGATTTATTTGAATATTTAATAATGGGTTAATTGGTTTAAGTGTGTGCAGGTTAGTGGGGTGCTTACTGTGGTTAATCCGATTCGTTGTCGGTCGTCACCGAATAGACAGGGAGATGCGAAGGGCATATGGAATGTCATCTAGGGATTCTTATCTCCTCGGAGAGATCGTCAAGAAGTTGTGTAAGGATCGCTGGTGATGCTTGAATTTTAATTTAGGTTTTCTTCGTGGGAATTAGGGAAAACGGTAGTTGTAGGGAGTGGTAAAGATTTTTTTGGTTGGAATAGTGTCGCCGAAGATTATTTTATGTGCAAAGTTTTTCTTAAGTGTTTGGATTCTGTGTTTGATTGTTAGTATGTTGACGTGTTGTCTTGTGAGGTCATTAGGGTACCTGAGGGGTAACCTAAGTATGCGTCTAAAAATTCGGCGTTCACAGGAGACAATAGAGGAAAGGTGGTTGTGGTTTATATTGGTGTATATGGGTGCTCGGAAATCCATAACAGGGCGGATGTATGTTTTGTAGGTGTGTTGAAGTGTTTTAGGGTGGCAAACTCTGATTCGACCCCGGAGGGCGCCCAGTAGGTTTGCGCGGGTTCTAATCTTATTGAGTGTTCTTTTTACATAAGGGAGCCAATCTAGGGTCCTAGTAAAAAGGATTCCTTGGTAGGTGATTTCATCTTGGAACGTAAGTCTTTCTTGGTTTAGGGTGAGGGAAACATTTCTGGAGGCAAGCTTTAGGAACTTGTCTTCGGTGTAATTAGGATGTCGGAAGAGGACTGTTTGGGTTTTGGTGGGATTGACGGAGACTTTCCACTGGTTCGGCCAGTTAGTGAAGTTCCGAAGGGTTTTGGATATGAGACGGGAGGCCGTTTTGCTGTTCCGATTAACCGTCCTGAAAGCGGTGTCATCCGCAACGATTACTCCGGGTTGTGTGATTTCGGGAATGTCGGATGCGAAGATCATGTAGAAGATCGGGGCAAAGGCATATCCTTGCGGTACGCCTGCTGTAGATTGGAAAGGATCTGAGGTGGTTTTCCCTGCTTTGACCCGAACTGACCGATTGGTCAGGTACGAAAGTAGGAGTTTGGAGAAGGGGTCGGTAATGTTGAGGTTACGGATTTTGTGCAGGAGACCGGCGTGCCAGGCCCGGTCGAATGCTTGCTTAATGTCCAGAAACACAGCCAGATTGCATTGCTTGTGATTGAATGCTCTGGTGGGGGTTGGGACGGAAGCAGAATTGGTTGTTGGGAAAGAGTTCGTTAAATTCGAGGTGGTCCCTGAGTCGCCTGGCTAGTATCTGCTCAAAGCATTTTCCGATGCAACTCAGGAGGGATATTGGTCTATAGGAAGAGGGTGATGTTAAGTCGGCGTGGGGTTTGAGTATCATGACGGTGGAGACCGATTTCCAGTCCGTCGGGAAGCGGGATAGGATTAGGCATTGGTTGTAGATGTTGGAGAGTAATTGGAGGGCTGAGTCCGGGAGGATCTTTCGATTTAGGCCGTCATGGCCTGGCGCAGAGTTTTTCCCTTTTCTGAAATATGTGTGGACCTGGTCGGTCGTGATGGGGGCATAAAAAGGATTCTCGTTATCGAGTTGGATTTCAGGAAGGTTAAGATTGCGGAATTATTCAAGGTGACCCTTGAGGAGTGCCTTGAACCGGTTATCGAATTGGGGATTATCTGGGGATCGGAAAATGGATTGGAGGTGGTGACCAAAGAAATCGACCTTTCCTTGGTCGGGGGAAATTGGGTTGCCCTGAGTGTCGGTCAGGTGGGATTTATGGTTGACTTTCCTTTTGGTCAGTCTATCGAACTGTTGCAATAAGAGTTTACCGTTTCTGTAATCTAGCTGGGAGGTGGCTTTGGTCCAGGGGTCTTCGGCGTGTTTGTTGGCTTCTCGCCTGATTAAGGCTTTACGGCGATTGCATTCGGCCTTGAGAGCCGGATCCCTAGATCGATGTGCCGTGAGAGCGGTTTTGGGGAGATGTCGATGTTCTTTAATGGGACAGAGATATCGACCGCTTCCGTAATTACGGAAGTTAGGTCTCTAATGGCTTTCTCGAGATCTTGGGTCGTTTGAAGATTGGGTATAAGAAAGTTGTTGGAGATATGTTCGGAGAACACATTCTACTTTGCTTTCGAAATATCTTTAAGGTGTAGGGGAAGCTTGACAAATTGCAGTTTTAACCAGTAGGGGTATATTATCTGATGTGATCGTGGTGCCTAGAAAGCACTCATGATCGAAATAGTGACCTATGGGTTCGGAAACTATGATATGATCTTCTATTGAGGCACCTAAATGTTCAAAGAATGTGGGCTGTGTGTTTGCGATTCACAAGAGCGGCAACTGCAACAGAGCGGAGGATAGCCTGTTACCGTTGCCATTAGTTGCGGTGTCACCGAATTGGATCAGAAAAGCATTGAAATCACCTGCATTAGGGAGGCTAGAGGCGTAGATTAAAAGGTCATCGGATATGGTGTTATGGCCGGACTGGTTGTAATAAGAAATAAATACTATAGGAATGAGAAGACTATCTGAACAGAGTGGCGGACGTTTAAACAACTTTAGTTAAATTCAAACCTTCATATGTCGGTTTTTTAAAATAGCTTAAAAAATAAAGAAATTAGTGTAAATGTGTTAGTATGCATTTACTTAGATGTATCTGCATTAAAACAATTCCGTGATAATACTCCTTACACTGCTTTAGTGAGTAAATATAAATTGTAACGCAATCCTTGTATGTTTTCTGCTACAAAGCTATTATGTTCTATGATATTTGCTTAATTTTTCCACAATTCTGAATAGGAGTAACGGAAGTTTAAAACTAACAGAAATATAATTATAAAAAACATAAACTAAAACTTTAAATTAATAAAACGGCAACGAACAATATATTGGATCACATCATCTAGTCTGGACGATTTGTGGAACGAAAGGACATTCGGTTTCTCTGGATTGCTCTAGAGCGGGTTGCTACGAAAAATATCCTGGTTTGATTCTAGATCAGATTGTGGGCAGCTAAAACTTTCTGAACGCAACTGGCGAATACAGAGGAGTTTATATAATGGCTTTTCAACTACGTGCAAACATAACGGGCGATCCATTTTACTCGTGTATTTAACTGGACCAAGAAATAAACTTACATGTACGTTACAGGTTACAGGTTAACCGCAAAACTGCAGACGTGTGACAAAACAGGAGAATTTATTTTAGATAGAATAAATTCTAACAGGGTTCGTAGGTTTTTAAACTTTGAGGTACTTGAATTAGGAGAGTTTTTACCAATACACAAGATTTATTTCTGGAACGGCGGTTAAAATAAATGACGTCCTATCTATTCGGTCAAATATTTTGTTCCGGCATAGACAATTTATATTGAAATCTGGGCCTGGGCTTGGTTTTTAAATACAACTTTTATTTTCATGTTGTATTTACTTGTGGCTATATGCGTGTGTATATGTACCCAGTACACAGAGCAGACATCCCTCTTAGTGATACTCTGGGAGCGTCGGTAGAAGTGGAAATACACCTTTCAACTCGAGAAAAGGAGAAAATGAGGTTGGAAATTACATCCAGCAAACAACGATTTTGTCCGGGGTTTTGTTTTGTGTAGGTGTGATGGCGTGTAAGTGTACATATTACTACGGGTAAAAATGGCAGTGATATTTTTCATATAAGGGTAATTGCCGATAACTCCGTGGAAGGGTGTGGTGTGAATAAAAAAGTTATTAATCAAAAAGGACTAGTTTTCTTGAATCAGAAATATTGTTAAAATTTACCACAGAAATAAACGCTAGTAATCCACAGCACAGTTTAAAAACAAACAAAAACTTATTTACCTTTTGTAGCCTTCAACTAGATGAATCAGCAAAAGTGCTCTTGTATTGGTGCTATATAAAAAAGGCTTCATAATAGTCGCACCCTATAATAACTAAGGTCACTATGGTGTGAGATCGATTGTCTCCACTGTGTAGAGGTCATCTAACTTAATTTATGAAATATTATCTTTCTTGACCTAAGCCTATCAAAAATTTTCCCTCATCTAACTTTTAAACCGTTCGGTATATTGCGATGAAATGTGGCACGGTATTATACCAGACAATTGTCCATTTTTTAAGTTGGAAATGACTTCATTTCTCAAAATAACAGCTTGGGATAATTTTGATTTTTTTATAAAAATGTGATACGTTTCGCTGGTGGTATACACTCACAAATAACAGCGAAATATTTAAATCTAGTCGAGGAGTCTTTTATTTACTGCTTCACCCGGTTTCATTAATACAAACCTAAGTACTTAATTATACGTAAGTCTTCATAATGTACAAAGTACTTTAGAAATTTTTATACACAATTATGGCCTATTTTTAAACATCTCTGAGTACACTTAAGATCAACAACAGTGCGGCGTGAGACTTCCCAAAAAGCAAAATACCCAAAACACTACACGTATAAATCCACGATACAGGAATGCACTGAAGATAGACACTTTCTTTTCTCCATGGAAACGAGAGTGTTAAGGACAATTGACGAAACAAACACAAACATTTGTCCGGGGTAATTCAACTCTAATTATAAATCCACAACTAGTGAAAAGGCAACTTTAGCAAACTACCGGGTAACTAGTAGGCATTCTTGCTCGTACTGCGTTGCTACATTACGGCTCAAATTCAAGTTCTGAATTTTCACATGAAACTTAGCAAACTGAAACTAACTAAAAAGAGCCCTTTACCCCACTCACGTCATATTGAACGAACCACATTTCATTCAAATTTTCTGTCTTCAAATCCAAACTCAATGTCTCACGAAAATCTACTCAAGAAAGCTACACGTGTACATTCTGAAACCTGTGATTAACTAGAATCGGGATAAAACTCAATTCTACCCTTTGTGTATAACGAAAACGATTATCAGAAGGATCCAATAACTCATATAAATCTTCAACGACCCTTATATAAACTGCTTTACTTATTAACAAATTGGTAGAATACTAAATACGTACTAAATCACATTCTATCCACACTACCTGCACGCGCGTTTCACGAGCTCTCATCACAAGCCAAAAGCTAACTTCAACTCTAACTCAACAACTCGTCAATCTCTGACTTTCCTATTTATAACTTCAGTCATCCATCTTTAAACATGTCTTCCTTCCGCGTTATATTCTCCAATAGTATTCATTCAAAATTCATAGTTCTGATAGCTGCTTCCCTCTATACAAGCACGCGTGTAATTACAATACATCGCCATATTTGTTCTTACTTACAAATTTTACAATTACTTCATGAAGAAATCATTTTTCGTCACCACATTCATTCAGTGGCCACTCTGGACCATTACACAACTTTTAACCGTTATCTCCAACCTGCGCTCGATCTCGTTCCGCAACATTTGCAAAAATCAGTACCGTCTAAGGTCTCAAATTCCATATACATACATTTATTCTAAAAACAATTGCACAACATTACAAAACTTTCGGAAATTAATACTTAAACATACCCAATCTTTCTCTACATATTTTCTAAAACATTTTACACTTATTCTTCACATTTTCTAACCAAGATTACTCATTTATCCAACAACATTCATTCCATATGGTAGCCAAACAATAGCGATACAGTGGCAAGCATTATCGTCCCTCGACAAATTTCTTTTCACATTTACATTAATCAAAATCTAATTATTCCAACACTAAAGTCTCTCTTCGTTCACACTCAATACACTCGTACTTAAAAACACGTAATACACGTCATTATAACATCTTACATACAGGGTGCGCCAACGCAACCTGACAAAATTAATTTGAATGTTGTGTTATATCAACAATGTTTTATTCAGCAACTTAAAAAAAACAATTTTAGTTTTCTGTTTCATATCCTTGTATTCAGAAAGCGTAAATGCATGAAGCGTGAGCATCATAAAGAGAAGACACATTAACACCATAATAGAAATGCTGTTTTTCTTAAATTGTTTTAAAGAAAAAGAGAAGGAACAATGATTTTTTTTTATAATAATGAATTTTGATATTTGTTATATTTTATTAGGTTAAATCATAGTATACGCAAATACTACTACTTTTATCCCGTTTTTAACCATATTTCGATCATGATATTTTTTCTTAATGAAGGCCACGGAATGTTTTCTTTATGTTTACACCATTGAACAATACGTCATAATAGAAAAAGATAGGTTAAGGAAATGACTTAAGTTCACATAATTGCCATTTTAATAGGCAAATTCAAGAAAATCGCTTTGATTACATTTACAAGCTCAAACAGTTGACAGTGTGATACATGGTACAAAATAATGTATAATAAGTTGCAAAATAAGCGTGTTTTTTGCACTGGTTATTTAATAGTAAACTGACCTTGTCTTCCGATGGAGTCTGCGAATTTATGTCCTCCTTGTGGAACCAATTCCAAAACACTCATGAGAATATTTTGACGCATATATTTAGTATTGTATTATGCGTACGAAGCGTTTCTGATGTACGAACGTGGGTTTGTACGGGAGAACATTTTTTTTTTAGTGTATTGGTGTAATTGTTACGCCACTTTAATCCTCAATAAAGTGATGAGTTTAAAAGGATATTTGAATGTTGCATCAAAAGATTGTGAGTTGAAAGCATTAAATGTGAACGACAGATAGATAACATCAAGGTGAAAGACCATATAGAGACGATAATGCGTGTTACTGTGTAGCCAATTTTTTTTGTCAGGAATGCAGGTCCAAACTTTTATGAACGGATAGCGCGAGCGTATTAATGGTAGTTTTAGTACTGTAATAATGTGTAGAATTAAAATGTACGTGTTTTTTTCCTATAAATCAGTTTGGATTTCATAATGGAAAATTCTACGCATGGTTCAGACAAATAATATTGAAATTTATTGAACTTTGCAAACAGAGATTTTGTGCATATGTAAAATTGTCAAAAAAAATTGAGTTTGGTTTGAATATTTTATTGAGTGAATTTGGATATCGAATTTGGGCATTGCAAAAGTTATTACGTTTTTCTTAAAAATTTAAGAAAACTCAAGGGTTTCTTGTCTGCGTTGGTTCGCTTTTTGTTTTCATATTTTCTCCTCGGCAAAGACGTGTGTCATTTAAACCCCTTAAGAGTGGTTGATTTTGACTTGTCGTGATAATATTTGATGACGTATTCGAGATGACCGTGTTTATCTATAAAAACTGAGGTGATCAGCTTTTAAAAAGATTGCGAGCCAGCTTTTGCTTAGAACCGTTACACGCACGGTCGCGTGTGATTTCAAAAAAACTGCATAACGATCTATACCAATTTACGGTGTGAAATTTAGCAGTACAGTTGAAACATTGTTTGTTTACTGGGATGGAACATTAAAAACGTTAGAAGTGAAGTTGATTCCGTATTGAGTTGAAGATTGTGTTATGAAACGTTTCAAAAAAATTTAAATAAATTGTTCAAGCAGATTTGAAATAAACAGTTACCGTTGTGTTAAGTGAAGATTTTGTACAATTTTACACCATAGTAAAAAAAATATCCTTTTTTAATCAAGTATAGGTTTTGATTGTTGTAAACACATATTAAGTCTGCATTAAATATTATTAATGCTGCTGTAAATATGTGTGCATTTGTAAACGGCGTAAAGCAAATTAAGTATCCGTAATTTAGCTAACAGTATATCATGAGACACGCAGTCAAATGCTTTGCTTAAATCGTAAAAGAGAGATACGGTGTACTCTCCGTTTTCAAAGCAACTTAAGGTTCTTTTAACGAAATCGGTGATAGCATTTGCGGTGGTTTTATTAGACCTAAATCCAAACCGTTTTCTATTAAGTATATTATTGGATTCCAATAATATACTGATACCTACTATCTAGGCATCAATTTTGGTGTTTCGAGCTAACGTGTACTTTCGTTTGAAGATATTGGAAGATTCTTTAAAAAAGTCATTTTCTGGATGCATTTTACTGATATCTATTAAAAATTGTGAATGTTTTCGAATTATATGTCAAGTGGGGGTAAACCATTTAACGATTGTATCGCTGTAACGAATAGGCAATTTTCTTTCAGGAAAACATAAATTAAAAAATTATTTAGGAATGTACTAAAAATTCTGGTTGAATCTGCAGCGGGATTTATCTAATTCCATCTCAGTTTTTCCATAATGCTTTGGAAATGACAAGAATCACGGAATTTTATCGGTCTGTATCATTGCAATTTATCCTTAACTTAACTTCAACGTGTTGTGCTAAGTGGTCCGATAAAAATAAATTTATAAGGTTAGCACTGAAATACTCCAGAGGAATATTTATGAAAACCAGGCAACTATTTAGTGTTGTGTTTTCATAAATAATTTGAACGAAACCATAATACACATATAGGTCATTAATATTCTTGTAAGCTTTTGAATCCGAATTAAAATCGACATTAAAATCTCCACATATTTGGAGAGGCATCAACAAGATCCTTTCTAAAATATTCAAGAATATTTTGAAATCACCATTTGGTGAGCCATGACAAGCAGTAACAATCAAATTATAACGTTAGCATTCAATTGCTGTGATTTCACAGTCTTATTCTTCGAATTCTATTTAAAATATCATTGACGAACTATTTAGTGACCACGGATTTATATTTTATTTAGAGAACGAAATTAATTATTATTTTCTGAAAACTTTAATGATATTCAGGATCATTAAATATTTTCTTCTTAGAAAATGCAGTTCAATCACCACTGTGATTGAACCCCATTTTAGATTAAAGCAAGACCTTATTGTTAACCTTTTATTTTAGAATAATTAATGAAGCTATAAAAGAGCTGCACATTCAATAATAAGTAAGTACTGCTACGAGGGCGGTCCAGAAAGTAACAGACGTTTTGCGCTTGCGCGGCAGTGGGCCGGGCTGGCGCCGCCATCTTGGCCTCAGTACGCAACCAGCCTGCACATCGTGCCTATAGTACTTTGTTTACAGTGGAGTGTTGAAATGGGCGCTGCATTTGAAAATCCCGCCAGTTGTGAAGTGCGGGCTGTGATAAGGTTTTTGTTGGCAAAAAATTACAAACCAATTTAAAACTAAGACGCGCAATACAAAACAAGCGTCGGGGAAAGCTCTGCAACAAAGTTTTGTTTTTCCACGAGAACGCTCGCCCACACACGGCCAATGGCATGGTTTTGAATGGGAAGATTTCAGTCATTCGCCGTACAGCCCGGATTTGGAGCCAAGCGACTACCACCTGTTCCCAGCGATGAAGACGTGGCTCGCTACGCAATGCTTTGACACTGACGCTGAACTGCATGCCGGTGTAAACCAGTGGTTGAACTCGCAGGCGGCAGATTTCTACAGAGAGGGTATTGAAAAGCTTGTACCATGTTATGTTAAATGCCTTAATTTAAATGGCGATTATGTAGAAAAATAGCCTAAGAGTTTACCTTCAAAATGTATATAATAAAAATTGCTTCTTCCACATTGTTAATGTGTTATTTAAAAACGTCTGTTACTTTCTGGACAGCCCTCGTATAAACGTCAGTTTGGTAACACTAATTAGTATTAAGTGTTAGTTAAAGTTAATTCTTTGTAGTTCAGTTTTGTAGAACAAGAACTAATAATAAATATTATACATCAAGATTTAATTATAAACATAATTATTTATCTCCTCTTCCTTAAGCCAGTGTTCGGTTAAACAAATAAAATCAAAATTACTCATTGTGTCAATTAAAAAATGTTCAAATTGATTTATTTTCCGTCGTAGTCATTGAATATTCAAATGAAATAAACTAACTAAAACGCTGTTGATGTTGATGTTGAATTTAAAAAAGGTGAATTCGCTGCAATCGGTGTAAGGGGATTACTTACAAATGAGTTAGCTGGAGATAAATCTTGAGTTTTACAGAAACTTCTCCCTGCATTTTGAGATGCTTCGGTATTGTAGATGGCTGAAGCTCAACTTCACTGGCCAACTTTCTCGAACGCCGTCGTGCAAAAACAAAAAGTGCGCCTCTATACATTGTTGTAAAAAAATTAACAAATCTTGTTATAAAATAGTAGAATTTTTTTTGGTGTTAACTTCTATCTTGCACACATTCAGCTTAGAACTCACCGAAATGATCAAAACTGTTAATAGAAATGAATTAACATGGGATGCTAATGGACAAAATTATTTTTAAAATAACATTATACAGTAATTTTAATTTTTTCAAATTTTATTCATAAATGCAAAAATTTTAAACAAAATTAGCGGAACATTGAACATATTTTAACAGAACTAGACTTTACTCGCTTTGTTTTTTGAAAATTGGTGTATTAGCGTTTCAATGTTTAACTCTTGAATGAAAGTAGACTCGATTGAAATGATAGCAAGATTTTCTAATCGTTCTTGTACTGTAGTAGTACTTGAATAGTTTTTAATGATTTTTAATTTGGAACACGACCTTTCCACTGTGGCTATGGAAACTGGAATTGCCAATAAAATTTGTAATGCCAAAAAAATGTTTGGGTAAAAATTATGTAAATTATTGGTTATAATGTAATTTAAGGTAGTAATTGGCGAATAAGTAACACTTTTCCCAAAATTCTGCAGTTCTATCCCATTTATATCAAATTTATTTCGATTTTTATCACTTAATATACCCTCAAGTTTTGTACCAAACTCTAGCTGTTCCGATTCAGAGTCACTGCTAAATTCCGAAATATTCCATAAAAATTTGAAAATTGCCGTATGGCTAGATAACAGTTCGAATCTATCGTTACAAGATGTTGTAGTAATCTCTATCAAATTAAAAAAACAATGTACTTGAAATTTTAATTCTGCTTTTTTGTGTTGGTTCATCGTCACCTTCGTAAATAAATTGTTTTGTAACTTTTCGAGCTCTTAAAACGCCTTCATCTTTAAATTTTGGAGCGATATCTAATAAAATCGTGACTTTCCTAACTTCTTCTAATAAATCATTAAAATAGTTATCTGAACGACAGTTTTTTTAAATCAATTAAATTACTTAAACCAACACACGCTTGCACAATATTAAAATTTTGAGTTTGTAAAATTTTGGACACTATATTTACTTTGCTTAATATATTACACCATAAAATCATCATGCATGTAAGTTCAAATTTTTTAAAATTTTGAGCAAGTGAATTATCAAAATTTTGCGCAGAAGTAATTTCAAAAAGAGCATCGTATATTTCCCCTGGTTGATAAAGGTGTTATAGCATCAATTCGGCTCAACCATCTGGTATCTGACAACGGCTTTAAAGTCAAATTTGATATACGTTTTTTCAAAATCGCCCATCGATGAGTTGAAGCAGAGAAATAGTTGTAAAGTCCTTGAACTATAGAAAAAAATTTAGAAATAATGTATTTAACTTTGCGACATCGTTAACGACAAGGTTCCAAACTATGGTTACAACAGGGTACAAAGAATGCTATTGGATTGATATTAATTTTTTTTTTTTTGTAAACCATTATGCTTACCCTTCATGTTTGCCCCGTTGTCGTAGCCTTGACCGCGTAAATTAAAAATATCTAATCGATAATTTTCTAACGTCGATAACAAAAAAATTGTTAAACCTGCACCGGTAACATCTGTAACAGAATTAGGAAGTGCTCTTCAATACAGAAGTCTGTTCTTGCTGATTGACATCGGGTGTGCACTCGAGGATGATAGAAAAATATTTAGCTTTTTTCGCCATGTTTAAAATTTTAGATCAAACCTTACTTCCTAATAAAGTTATAACTTCGTTTTGGATTTTGTCCCCAAGATAATGAGACATATTTTTTGTGCGCTTTCATTTGAGACCGGTTGACATGTTTAGACATAATAGGATCGAATTTTGTGATCATTTCGATCATTTCAAAAAGTTGCCATTATTTTTTTTCATGTAATATATTAGTAGTACCTCGAAAGGTTAAGCTCCGTTCAGCCAAAAATTGAACGTGTAAAAATACGCTCAATAACGGCATGCCAATATTTTATTTCTTTATTGAATATCTTTTGTGCTTCAGAATCTATAGTTTTATTCTTTTTATTCGATTTAAAAAATCTGTCCATTGCTTCACCGTCATCAAGTTTACAATTTTTGTTAGAAGTTGATTGTAACTGACTATTGACATTGCCTTCAAATTCCTTCTCTAGCAGTTCTTCATCAGTAGTTGAGCATACTGTAGGAATCAAGAAATCGGACACCATTTTGCTGCTGGTAGGTTCAGTTTCTAATTCCGCCGTTGGTATAGACAGAAGGTCTTCGTTTTCTTGAGAAATTATATTTTTTCATTAGTTTTTTCTATGTTTTCGTTTGTTTAATAAGTTTCATATCCGGAAAGTTTCTTTTTTCCTCTTTAGACATCTATATATAAGTCCAAATTAATTCGCTTCATATTCTATTAATTACAAATATTCCTGAGGTTGCGGCAAAACTTTAAAGTAGTTTCTTTAAAACAAGATGGGCAACAATTAAAATATTTAGTGCTTAAACTTGAAAAAAAAAATTAATTATAAACTAAGGCACGAACATAAAATTTACTAGGTAAATAAATGTCACTATTAAAATGATTTCTTCTTAACCATCTATAAAACGGTATGATAATATAATAAATATAAATCAAATCTATCAAGTAAACTCTTTTTATGTAGGAGATCGAAATACAAGTCGCTGAATGCAAGTTACAACACTCATAATTATATACTCGTTAAAATACAAGCTGAAACGCAACACGACAAATGACTAAGCCTTTATTATGAATAAACAATGATTTATTTATGTTTATAATTATAATTATTTTTTTTTAACAAAATAAAATTTGCTGAAATTGCACGCAGAAAACTGTGATTATTGTAAAATAATAAATAATTACTACTATTTTCATTTTCAAATGACGGGAACACAAGTTTATTTCTTTGTACTGTTGAAAATTTATAAATTGAGAGGCATCGACAGGCGCCTTTGCATCCACGGCGCCCTCGTGCAACGCATGAGTTTCACATATGGAACTTGCGGATATTTGTAGATCAATGCCGCCCAATTACGCGTTCCCTTATTTCGCGCGTGCGTAGCACTAAAAATGTGACGTTCTAATGTGAAATAATAATGGGAAAAGAAACAACAACTACTGTAACCTAACAGAATTAGATTAAATAAACAAAACTACTGTAACCTAACATGTCAGGCAAGCAATGTACCACAGCTTATTTCCTATTGGTCCGCATTTTTCTACGTATATAAGCAAATCATATGGACGGCGTGGGCCTGCTCAACTCCACCAATTGGAATTATTTTTATTACGTTATTTCGTCGTAGAAATGTATTAGTCTTATTTTGAATTACGCTTATATTAATACTTAATCTTCTTAATTCATTAAAAATGTGTGCTTTCCCACAGTTACGCATATGCAATCCATGCATTGTAAAATCACTGTCAATTAAAATTGAAGAAATGTCCACATGAGTTATATTATTGGTATTACACAGTGCGCTTAGAAAGTAGGTTATTATTATTATTATTATTATTTTCGAAATCGTTAATTTGTGGTCAAAATCCAGCGTCACGTCGTTTTTTATTTTGATTCCGGGCTATATGCTGCACAAGTTAGATCGCGCAGTGCACTTTCCGGATATGACGTCAAAGTTCATATTTTTAAATGGCAACCCTGTATGTTCTTCTCGGAAATCGATGCAACTCTTTCTCCTGAGTTCAAAAATGCCCTATTTATTGGGATTATTTGAAACAGTATGCGCGATATTAATTATTAAATGTGGCATAATTCGAAAAGATGCAGTGTTAGGTTGTTTGAAATTAAGAATTGTTTCACCTTTATTAAAATAAACATAAACTGAACGAAAATAAACATAAAATAAGACTTGAAAGGGTTTTTGTCTTCCGGTGGCATAAATGCGTACTTCAAGTCTACCTATAACGATACATAAATATGCGGCTTTTGTTTACATTTATTATATTTAAGTCTTATTTTATGTTTATTTTTTTTAATAAATGTGCACTGTTTAAAAGATTTTAATTTAACAAAAATAAATTATATATATATATATATATATATATATATTGTTACAAAAATGGTCACGGGACAAGGTAAAAGATAAACCTGGTTTTGCACGGCTAATGGCGTGCGGGTAATTATTGGGACAAAGCAGTCTGTCTCCGTAACGTTTTGCAAAGTCGAAATCGGGAAAATGTCACAAAGGTTCCGGTACGCCAGGATATTCTAAAGAAACACCTGTTTTAAAATGCAATTGACGGTACGCAGTGGTCCGAATACCCAACTTACCACACACCACGTCCGTTTGTAATCAGGTTCCCGACACTGCTTCACCTGAAAGGCTTCAAAACTACACCATCTGATCAACTTACCACCGTACAGCAATATTCAAATTCAATACAAAAAAATGTTCTTACGTTAAATTAATTTAAACTAATCAAAATAACACAAACCAACTGACTTCAATTCGTTACAGCTTTCTAAACTTGTAATTTACGTTACGTTAATTTAATTTGCATCAAACAAAACAAAAATCAACAAACTTTTCTCAAATAAAACGCGGCGACGCTTCTATGAGCATAATCATCACCCTGTAGCAATATAATACAAGTAAAAGTTAAACATCTAATCAATAAATAAATAAAACAATTAAAATGTAAAGTCAATTTGATCAAGGTAATATCTTCTTAATTACATTGAATTCTGGCCAGTAGCAACTATCTTAAACTAAATTGTATTCAAATTCAATAAATTTGGCTCCCAGTAATCATATATATATATATATATATATATATATATATATATATATATATATATATATATATATATATATACACTGAATAATGAAGGTATTTTATTTATGCATAAAATATTAATGTAAAACACCTAGCTACTAAATAGACAAACTCGAACGTTAAAATGACAATAAAAAAAAAAAAAATAATATTCAGGTTCCTTCGTTACACATTACATAAAAACACAATCAAATTTTATTCTTAAGTCAAGATCAAAAACAAAATAAACATTATGGTCACAAATAGGCGAATCCTTGCTCGGCGATAGCGTCGGATACGACTCGTGCAGTCCACATGCTGGTCGATGACACGAAGCTGCCAGGTCTCTACCACGCATTCAACTTTTTCAACATAATGCCTCGTAACTTATAAACTGAAGACAGAACACAAAATTTACTAGTAAATCACTATTAAAATGATTTCTTTTACATTCAAACGGTATGATAATAGTACAAATATAAATCAAATCTACTAACAAATCGTTTTGTACGTTAGTGAAATACAAGTTACGAACAGTTACAACACTCATAATTATATACTGTTAAAGTGAAACGAAACGTCAAATGACGTAAGCACTTAAATTATGAATAGGACAATGATTTATTTATGTTTATAATTATAATCTCGTTACTAACGAAAATTAAATAGTCCTCAAGTTGCACGCAGAAAACTTAATTATTGTAAACACGAATCCAAATTACTACTATTTTCATTTTCAAACGCACTGAACATGCAAGTTTATTTTTCCACTGTTGAAAATTTATAAATTGAGAGGCATGCGCTTGCATCCACGGCGTGTGCAAGCATGAGTTTCACAAATATCCCAAACTTGGATATTTATAGATCGACTATTCTTCAAGTCTACGTCTTTTACTCCTCGTAGCACTAAAATGTGACGTTCTAATGTGAAACCCCAATAATCGAATAGAAACAAAGACGACTTAACCTAACACGCACGACTTTACGATTAAAAGCTTAAGACTACTGTAACCTAACATGTCAATGTAATTATTTCCTATTGGTCCGCATTTCTATCTATATAAATCATATGGACGGGCCTGTCAACTCCAATTGGAATTATTTTTATTACGTTATTTCAATATCTTATTGAATTACCTATATTAATACTTAATCTTTAATTCATTAAAATTGTGCTCCTTACAGTTTACGCATATGCAATCCATGCATCGTAAAATCACTGTCAATTAAAATTGAAGAAACTGTCCAATGAGTTATTGGGACTTAATCCTCAGAAACGTATTATTATATTATTATTATTTTGCAAACGTTAATTTGTGGTCAAACCAAGCGCCACGTCGATATTATTTTGATTCACGGATGAAAACTGCAACATTCCGACTCTCGCAGTGCACTTTCACGGATATGACGTCAAAGTTCACATTTTTAAATGGCAACCTGATGTTCTTCGCGGAAATCGATGCACTTCTTTATACCTGAGTTCAAATGACTTATTGGGATTATTTGAAACAGTATGCGCGATACTAAATTAAATGTGGCATAATTCGAATAAGAGATGTGGTGTTAATAGATTCGTTTGAATTAAAGTACATGACAAATTTATTAAAAAATTAACTGAACAAAAAAATAAAATAAGACTTGAAATTTTCTTCCGTGAAAATGCGTACTACTATACTACATAAATATGATTGTTTATTATATGTTTAATCTCATTTTATGTGTTTCATTCAGTATGTATTTTAATAAATGTTGTGCATTTAATACAGATTCTTAATTTAACGCAAACACTAATATATATATATATATATATATATATATCATATATATATATACAGCGTGTTCAGCGAGGAATGGGACAGTGCAATACCGAGAGCGGATGAAGATTTTTAAATTATGAAAATATTTTTGTAAATATCTTCCAAGGGCGCACATTTGTTGGCACAAAGATTTGAATCAACGCATCGCCAGGTGGCGCTATCTCACTTCAATTTTTAAATGCAATGCCCTATTTTTATTTCATTTTGGATTCTATGGCATATTTGTGATTACTTTTATTAAGACTCCTACCAACCTATCTTTTGTAGTTTCTGAGAAAAAAAATAATTTTTGGAATTTTATTAATTGAAAGCATACAAATTAAATTAAATCTTCAAATGTTTCTCCATCATTTTCTACACACGTTTGATAACGCCTAATTAATGTAACACTAGTTGCCGCTCTTAAAGTTTCTCGTGGTATGTTTGCACAAGCAATTCTAATTTTGTTTTGTAACTCCTCTACATCTCTAGAAGGTGTTTCATGGCATGATAAATGTTTCACATGATTCTTAATCAACGACTGTGATAAGTTGGTCCCCCTTACAATTTAGTGTACAGCGTATCGCATTATTTCGGCGTTATCTGCATTATTTTTGTGGAAGAACAATCTTTTATCTTTCATTTGGTATAAAATTTGCTATTTTGTCTGTATCACTCAAATGTTATGAGCACTTCCTGAAATTACGTTTTTGTGCTAAAATTCCAAGGATTATTTTTTTCTCAGAAACTACAAAAGATAGGTTGGTAGGAGTCTTAATAAAAGTCATCACAAATATGTCATAGAATCCAAAAATGAAATAAAAAATAGGACATTGCATTTAAAAAATTGAAGTGAGATAGCGCCACCTGGCGGTGATGGGCGTTGATTCAAATCTTTGTGCCAACAAATGTGCGCCCTTGGAAGATATTTACAAAAATATTTTCATAATTTAAAAATCTTCAAAACCAGCTATGCCATGAAAGTAAAAATTCACTTTATAATAATTATAAATCTGTAATTATTTATTACAATTTAATACAAACAAACAAATATCTCATAAGTAAAAATACAAAAAAAGAAGAACTGTGTATAACAGTAATCATTATACTGTCATGCTGAATAGGAAATGTATGTATTTATTTTGTTAGCTACAGAAAATGCTCAAATTGTGCATCATGCAACAAATCTCAAGGTTGGCCATGACACCATTAAATTCGCTGCTCGTTTCTATTTCCATTTATATAAAACATGTCATAAAAATTTTAACTGGTAGTGCTAAAATTTAATGAAAACCATAATACATATCATTGAATCAAAGTTTAGCTATGAATAGTGAAAAGCAATGTACACAGCTGTCAACAAATTTGACTGATTTTCACTGTTGTGTGTTGTCGTTATCAAGTTCTAAGAATAGTTTTATAGCACTATAATTATGGTATACACCAATATTGAAAAATTCAATATGATTACCATTTATTATCAGTGCAATTTTGATGCTGAGATGGCAATTACAGTTTACCGCGAGAGATTTCCAGATGCTACACAGCCAAATCGAACTATGTTTAGAAAGTTAGTTCAAAATCTAATAACACATGGTTCGTTTTCAAAAACAGTAGTAAGGAGGGGGCATATTACGTATAAAGTAAGAAAAGTGAATATTAAATTATGTTAACCAAAATGAAGAAACCTCTTTGAGACAAATTCAGAGAAACCGTCGTGTAAAAAAAGACAGCGCAAGAAAAATAATTAAAAAAAAAACGGATTTCGATGCTACAAAATGAAGAAAGTTCAACATTTATATGAAGCAGATAATCCAAGGAGAGTAAGATTTTGTAGATGGTTGTTAAATAAGAAAAGGGTTGACCCACTGATATGTAGCAAAATTCTTTGGTCGGACGAATCAAACTTTTCAAATAATGGATTTTTCAATAGAAATATTCATTATAAGTGGACCCAAGAAAATACACATTGGATCAGAGAGACTCCTTTCCAAGAAAGATTGTCTACTAATGTTTAGGTGGGTCTTTTAGGAACTAAAGTAATTGGACCAAATATTTTAATGGTAAATTAACCTCTCATAGATATCTTAATTTCCTGCAAAACGAGTTTCAAGATTTTCTATATGAATTATTATTGGCAGAAAGGTTAAATTACTCATATTTTCAACATGGTGGGGCTCCACCTCATACTACTATAATATTTTCAAATTATTTAAATTAAGTTATGCCAGATAGCTGGATATGCACCTATGGACCCAATCTATGGCCACCTCGATCACCAGATATTACTCCGTTGAGGACCTCAAAACCAAAATTATAAATGCATGCCTGGCGGTTACTCCTGAGATGCTCCAAAATGCAATGCGTGAGGTGTCCCGTAGAGCATGTTTGTGTATTAGAATGCATGGTGCACAATTTGAGCATTTTCTGTAGTTAACAAAATAAATACATACATTTCCTGTTCAGCATGATAGTATAATTGTTACTGTTATACATAGTTCTTCTTTTTTTATATTTTTACTTATGAGATATTTGTTTGTTTGTATTAAATTGTAATAAATAATTACAGATTTATAATTATTATAAAGTGAATTTTTCCTTTCATGGCATAGCTAATTTTTACGAATAAACGATATGTATTATGGTTTTCACTCAATTTTTAATTTTGGTACTATTTTCATGGCACGTATTATATCGTTGGAAAGAGAAAAAAGTAACGGATTTAATGGTGTTACGGCCTACCTTGAGATTTGTTATTTTTATTTTTGTACAAGAGAGTATGTCAAAAACAACTGCATTTTTTTTGTATTTTTCGATACATATCATTATTCTTATAATCCTTGCCGTCAACTTTCATCTCTTCAATTTTTTTCGTATCTCCTCAAATAAATAAGATATAAGCCGTTATGTTTTTCCTAGTTTTCATGTTTTTGTACAATATCTCACAAAGTAGGCTGTGGATTTCAAATATCCTTTTAATGTAATAAAGCTCACAAAAATGGAATAACTTTTACTAAAGTTTTTTTATTCTACAACAGGTATTAAGGGAGATATTTGACTTGGCACTCGTAAAATAGACAGCCTGTATATATATATATATATATATATATATATATATATATATATATATATACACGGGGTGAGTGTCTTATGCGTGGATGGAGGATTTCTCCTTAACTATTAGAGATATCAAAACCAATTTTGGTGTGGTAATACACGATCATTGGACCTACATTCTAAAAATATTTAGGTATATACAGGGCGATTGACAAAAATACGCCAAACCAAACCTGTATTTTTTTAAATAGAACACCGTGTATATTTTTGCATTTTTGGATTGTTACATTTAGAATAAAGGTATAGAAATTTTTGTCTGTATTACTAACCATTCTGCAGATATCGTCGCTTTAGTACCAGGATAAGTAAACTTTGAAACAACGATTTTGTAAATCTGTTTATACCACCGACTATTAATAATAGTCTACTAAGAAACAAACTGAGAAATTTTTTGAAAACATGTAAAACTATACAGAATGATTAACTTACGCGAAATGTAATTTTTCTCAATTTTTTCAAATGTAACACCCTGTATATTTTTTCACATTTCGATTCCCCGTGAAAAGTAGATACTAATTGATAATAGGCTTCATAGCCATAAGACGGACCCTTCTTGAGACATTAACGCTTTATTTGATAATATTGACATTCAGAACAACAAATAAAACAATATCCAGAGCAAGTATGAAAATACGAATGGCAAATAAATCCTTTAACTGATAGGAAAACTTAATTAATAACTAAATAATAAAATAATTCTTTACACTTAAAAATAAGTTCAGCAAGTAAACATAAACGAATAAAACCATAAATTCAAATTAAATGTTCAAAATGCTGACCGCGCCTAGCTAAACACTTTGCAATTCGCTCGGTAAACGAAAGATTCACTCGCAACAACGTTAGAGACGAAATGGATTGAAACGCAGCTCTAATTCTATTTTTCATATCTTCGCGTGTGATGGGAGGAAGTTGGTAAACTTTTTCTTTAACGTAACCTCAACAAGAAATCAAGGGGCCTAAGATCCGGTGATGTGGTTGGCTAGTTTTGCACAGCACCTCGTCCTATCCACCTCATCGGATAATTTCTATCGAGATATTGCCTAACGTTGATTGCATAGTGTGGAGGGGCGCCATCCAGTTGAGATCACATCGTGCGAATATTATCTACCCCGATATTTTCCAAAAGCTCGGGTAAATCATTTTCCAAAAACTGTAAATATCTTTCTCCAATAAGACTCCCATCAAAGAAAAAAGGACCAACCACATTAAAATTGATTATACCACCCCACACATTAACTACCCATCGATCCTGGTGATCAACAACTCTTAAGATGTGTGGATTAGTATCTGAATAGTGATGATAGTTATGTGTGTTAATATTGCCATTATTGTGAAAAGTTGCCTCATCCGTAAATAGAATGTTATTAACAAGATTGGGTTCTTCATTGACTTTAGTAGTTACCCATTGGCAGAAAGATTCACGATTTTGAAAATCTATTTCACTTAAAGCTTGATGTTGCTCGATATGGTAAGCATGTATTTCTATTTAGGTCTAGGTGTGTATTTAGCTCTCTGGTACTAATTTGAGGATTTTCTATAAGAGATGCCACAACTTGGAACGCAATTTCTTCATTTGGGCTTGTTTTTGCACGCTTGGGATAACACACACTTCCAGAATTTATAAATCTCTCAGCTACATTCATAAACGATTCTTTACGCGGCTATCTTCCCTCTGGGTATCGTTCACAGTCCAAACGGGTAGCCAGCAAAGCATTTCTTTGAGCTTCGCGGTAAATAAAAATCATATCGACCATTTCTTCTTTGGAAAAATTCATTTTATACAAAAATTGACAAAACGACAATCCAAAAACACACAAACTAATGGAACAATATTTTAATGTCTATACAAACGTCAAAACAATAAATGCAATTGTTCCTCTTTATTACGGTGCCACCTGATTTTTTTGTTGTTCTTTGTCAATTGAATTTAAAATTAAGAAAAAACATTTCGCGTGTTTTTCTTTGGTTTTACATGTTTTCAAAAATTTTAGTTGGGTTAAAATATTAAATCTGGAAAACAATTTACAAAATTGGGAAACGCTCCACCCAAATTAACTTTATTTTGGTATAAAAGTAAAATATTGAAGCTTTATACAGATACAAATTTTTTTTTATTCTAAATGTAAAAAATAAAAAATCAAAATATCAGGGTGTTCATTTAAAAACCATTTGGGTTGGATATTTTTGAATCCCTTATAAAATTTTAAATGTGGTCCAATATCGTGTTCCAAAAAAATTTTTTGTACCTAAAGTTAACCGAATCCTGACGAGTGAACCCTTTTACTGTATATGTTCAGTAAAAATGAAAATTGGGTTCTTTTAAAAAACCGTTTTAAATTTACCTTAATCCAAAATTTAAAGGAGTCAAATGTAAATAAAAAAAAGTAAATCCATTTTTAAATCTTTCGCACTAGCAATTTTCATTTCTGGGGATGTATTAAGTACTGTTTAATACCCTACTTTAATATAAAATGTATTAAAAGAACAATAAGGTAAATGTTGTTCAACAGAACCGTACATTCTTCTTAGTTAGAAGATGTAGAAGATCTATTGAAGCAAACGGCGGCTATTATGAACATCAATTAAATATTTTTCCCTAAACAATTTCTAAGACTAGGGTTTGATGGAGAAAAAACTGGTAAATTTTTTGATAGTTTTTTTAATTTTTTTTGGAGACATGCAATAAAGTGGTTTTTATTTTATTTTTTTTTTTCAAAAACGAAGCAGGATACGAAAAAAGTTGTATTTTTAGTTGCTTAATGCGGAAAAAATATTACAGTTTTAAAAAAGTGATTGGGGTGCTACCCGGTACGCCCCTGGACATAATAATTTTAACCTAGTTAGGGTTAAATCAGCCAATTTTTACTATAAATAGCATTCTCTCAAATCAATTTTGTCCCAAACGCGTGTTAGACTAGTTTACAATGAATTTCGTAGAATGCGCAGGGCAACCGTCATGTTGAAAAAACAAATTTTGGCAATATATTAAACTAAAATTCTCTAATTGATCTCACAAATAACTTTCTAACATTTCTAATAGGCTTCCTAGCAAACATTTCTTTCAAAGAAATCAGGTGCGATAATTTTGTTATACGGTATACAACACCAAACATTTATTTTCTTACATGACTAACTCTTAGTATTGACTGAATAGTTCCTATTTTCCAATAGTTTTCCCCTAATTGCTAAACAAAACAATCATCGCTTTGCTTCACCAATCTTTTTAGTGAATGTAAGAAGCGTGGATTAAACGGTACAGTTTTTTCTTTTTATAAATTCCTATAAAATGGCTCCTGCTAATAGCAGTAGTCCTTTCTCTTTGCTTCAATGACATTTGTAGAGTTTCTTCCAAAGAGCGCCTTGCCAAAATCCTTACAGCATCATCATTTTGATCATTATTAGTATCCAAAACCAATGTTTTTCGTTAATCATATGCATTTTTATTACATTTTATTACATTTGAAACAGTCACAATGGATACATTAACTCCAAACTCCTGCAAAACTCTTTCTCACATGTAAGAAACTTGTCTTAACTCATAACATTTAATTATGAAAATACGCTGTTGTAATGATAACCTTTTAAATGTTTATCCGCTGACAGGATTTTCAAAGTCCTAAATTAATTGTTTTTTGTCAAAGGTAATGTGTAAGTGATTTTACTGGGTTTAGAAACATTTTCAGTTTTTGTTAGTTTTGAATGGAGCAGAAGATTTTGTAAAGAATACATGTTTTCTGTGCCTTGGAATTTTTTAACCATTGTGTGTGTGTGTGTGTGTGTGTGTGTGTGTGTGTGTGTGTGTGTGTATGTGTATGTGTGTGTGTGTGTTTGTCTATATATATATATATATATATATATATATATATATATATATATATTTTTTCCTCATGTACATTCATTGTCCAAAAAAACCTACTGTCATCTAGCGACAAATAATTTACTTTAAACTTAACTTTAAAAATGCAAAATTATAACGATATACAATGTAACAGAAAGAATCAAAATTATAATTTGAAGAACTATTGACTTAAATTACTTGATGTGATCAAAATCAATTCTTTTTAGTATTTTATGCTTTAGTTTAATGTAATCTCTTAGTATGAAAGTAGTAATTTGAAAATGAAATCATATTTACTAACGAAGAGTTTTAGCACTTCTGAGTTTAGTTGTGTATATCATGTGTTTAATTGTGTGACTCATGTGTAGTGACGTACATAATTTCGGTGTAGGATGGGTTTTTGTATATCTTGTACAATTGCAAAGTTGACCTTCAATTACAGTAAGACTAAACTTTTGATCTTGATTATTACTTATTGAATATTACAGTTTGTTTAAATTTGAATTAGTGTTCAGTAGGTATTTTTAATTATGCGGAGTTAATGTTTCTTTATGGCCTTTGTGTTTTTGTAAAATTGGTGTGATGATATTTGGCGTTTATGGAGAATATACGAGGGCCGATAGAAACAGTTTAAACGATTGTCCTTCAAAGAACTATATATTAATGCGAACATTAAGCAGGTTTATTACTATTTTTAAGCTTTTATGTTTATAAGATTTATTTAATGTAAGTCTATTGATTATTATGGATTCAAACAAATTTTATGACCTTATTTAAAACAAATCTTAGTGTACTTTATGAAAATTAAAGCGAATATTACAAATTTTGTGTTTGAAATTGAGTAACTTGTCCCTTATCTTGTGTTCTATCTCGCCCAAGGCAATTTCACTGAAAAATTTCGATTGCAGTCGCGCCTCTGACATAAATTTGAAATTTAGTTAAGAGTAAGTGTGCTTTCGTCGGCAAGTTAAGTAGACAATCTGCCTGCTTATTTTAATAAACCTACGTGACAACTACTGTAGGTTGTTCGTGTGACATGATAAGAACTATCAGATTTCGAAAACGAATCAAAACCTGTTTATAACCAATACTTGGCACGTGATAACACCTTTTGTGATAATTTGTCAAAATTGTAAACGATATGGGTTTTAAACGTACTTAATTATGGTTAAAGAAAAGACTAATGAAAATAGAACTAGGCTATAATTCTATTTTCCTTATTAACTGTATAAAGTGTAGCGTGCATACATTAATATATGTACATGAATTAAAATCTCTTGACTTTTCTATTGTCGCCATAATACGTAAGAAATGAAAGCCTTTAATAAAAATCTCTTAATTATAGTTAGTAATGCTACTGCAGTAAAATGTTAATACGTTCCAAAGTAATGAAAATGATTATTTGCACGCAATCATATATGACGTTTATTTTACTTAATATCTCGTACTTAAAAATGTACTAGTTTGATTAATACTAGATTTAAAAGTAATTGAACTTGTAAGGTACACATGAAATATTGACTTATTATTTTTGGAATTATACTTTTTACTTGTATTGATTTTTGGCGCTTCTCTTTTGCAAGCTCTTGGCAAAACAGTTCACCAAATTTATTTTTGTTTTTCAAACAGAAACGTTTGTTACAAGATAAGGCATTCTAATTTTATGCACATTTCATGGAGATCTTGTTCGTAAAGTAATTATTTTTTCGGAAAAATGTTTTCCTAACTTTAAAGCAGCACGTTTGCAATTGAACATTACGTTTAATTATAAACAACGTAATAAATAATTGAGTTATTAAATGTGATTAAAAAAAAACGAATTGTTTTATTAATTATTTTCTATACGTACTAAATGCAACTAATGCGAAGCTACCATTTGAGACACACATTGAAAGGGAAAGCGAGCTTAGTAAACAGCAGCAGGAATTTGTAATTTAGTATTTCACATAGTGCAGTTTACGAAAATGGACTTGATTTTTGAATCTATTTCCGCTAATAGAATGGTGACACATGATTCCAGCGTTTTAATGGCTTGCAATTCCTGAAGGCCATGATCAAGGGCAAGTTTGTGTATCACTACATTACACCTGCACATTATCCAGCGCAGATGACTCTAAACTAGCTCAATAGATGGGTTTATCAACAAAACGTCGCCTATAATGTCTCTTCGGCGCCACCTGCTTGAAATTTTATAATGTGGCAGAACATGAACACGATTTAAAATTCTTGCAAACTAATCACTTAGCTTAAAATTAGCTATAAAATAACTTACGCTATATGTTTACTGAAACAAACGAAAAGCTTTAAGCTTTCTTGATATAAACAATTTTTAATTCAAACAATAATTAAAATTTACCATTAATTGGTAACACAAATTCACGAGATATTAACCTTTAAATTCAACTTATTTTGGCTTATTACTCATTCAGCAACTGTTTCACACTATATTGCATATATGACGTAACATTTTAATGATCTAAATGAGTATTTACGCAAGAAAATTTTTTTTTGTTTATTTGACGAAGCGGGATCCTTGATACGTCAGTGACAATTTTTAATGTGTCGTGTAGAATCATTAATAGTGTTATTTAAATCTAGAATAAGAAATATTTAAATATTTAAAACATTTTTGGTTTAAAAATTGTAAAAAAAAGTTTAAATACGTCACTGGGTGTTGCCATTTGCTGCCGTAATGGGTTCTAAATTTTACTATTTTATTTTTGTTCTTACGTATTATTTTATTTTTTTTTGTTTTATCATCATCCCTTATAAAAGAAAACCAGATGATGACAGTAGTCATCCTCTGTATAGTATTTAGACTATAGTGAATAAGTAATATTATGTGTCCACCAAAAATCTAGACTATTTCCTGTTGTAAATATTAATGGCTTAGATTTTAAACTTTCAGGCTCTATTGCTATATTAGGAATGAATGTATCTTCAAATCTATTATGGGTTGATCATCTTCTGTCAGCTACTAAAAAACCACCTAAACACGGCAAGACAGTTTTTAACGCAATTACGACGTGCACCTATGTAGGTTTTAGTGCGGTCGAACATAACACTTATTTTGAGCCGCCTCAAACAGCAGTATCTTAATTTCAAGCTACATATTCCTGTGTGGGATTAACAAAATAAACATTACGTGAAATGGTCTCAAAAATGTATTGACGACAGTACTGTTTTAAATAATTAATTACAGCATTCCAGATTATAAAGGTGTGCCAACAATAGTTTTGTCAAAAGTGTCCTGTACTGCAAAATAATTAAAGTGTAGCGCTAGTAATAATTAAGGTCCCTAAAGTTTAACAAATAAGAGGAAAAGGGAAAATGAAATTTTAAACAATTCTCAGATTGTACTATTAAGGACTACCTTTGTAGAATAAGTTGTATTAAGCAAGTTGTGCTTAAAGTGTTACGCAAATGTAATTTTCATGTGTAGATACTTAACTAAAGCATTGAAAGGTGGTATTATAAATATTGGGTGAAGAGGGAACAGTCGTCTCTGTCTAGATACCTAACGCGGGACTTATGAAAGTAAACGGTACGTGATTACCAACCTACTTCTAACTGCTGACTTGCTTGTGAAGCAACTGGTTGTCTATTCTAGGATATATTACCAACATAAAATCCTGCACCGTGTGGATGTCCAGGTGGACAGGGTAAGAGCGACCTCGGCCATAGCAAGTACTCAGTTTCTGATCCCTTACTATAACATCTACGTTACCTGGTCTGATATTCATGTTGTCCACCAACACTTTGAAGGATTACAAACTGATTTGTTTCTAGCTGAAACACAGTTCTCCTCTGAGAGCCCCGACCTGCAATTTCCCCAATAGAATATACACTGTAACAAAGAGGAGCGTGAAACTATATCAAGGACAACATCGTTTTCAATAGGATTTCATCTTTGGAGAATAAAAATGTCGACGTGATTTGGTTAAAACATTATGGTCCTAATTTGTGAAATTCGACTTTGATCTGTAGGTCTCTTACTAACAGTAACTTTCATGACTTCTTTGATTACCTTGGTTTGCAAGTTGACTAATCTGTCTAAAACGCAAACACAAAAAAAAACAAACACAAAACAACACAAAACAGACACAAACAGACACAACACAGACACAGACACAGACCAACACAGAACAGACACAGACACAGACACAAACATAACAGAAACAGCACAGACAAGACAAACAGACACAGAACAGACAGACACAAAGAAACAGACACAAACAGAAACACGACAAGACACACACAGACACAGACACGACAAAAACAGACACAGAAAACAGACACAGAACAGACACAGACACGACACGACACAGAACAGACACAACACAGACACAACAGACACAGACACAGAAAGACACACACAGACACAAACACAGAACAGACACAGAACAACACAGACACAAACACAGACACAGACACAGACACAGACACAGACACAGAAACACAGACACGACACAGACAAACAGACACAACAAAAAAAAAACAAAAACAAAAACACAAACAAACAAAACACAAACACAAACACAAACAAACCAACCAAAACCACAAACCCAAACCAACCACAACACAAAACAACACGCTAACCTTAACCCAAACGCGTGGAGCGAAATTGAACAAACCAAACCAACGCAACGGAACGCACGACACGACACGCACCAACACGCACACGCACCCCACGCCACGCACACACCCCCACAAACGCACCCGCACACTACACACACCACACACACACACACACACAAACCACACACACCCCAACACCAACACGCACCGTCACACGGTCACAGACACCAACACGGACACGGACACGGACACGGACACGGACACGGACACGGACACACACACCAACCGACAGGCCACCACACAACACAAACACCGAAAACCACGAACACGAATACGAACGAGAACGCGAGCACAAGCCAAACGAACCAAACACGAAAGCTAACGCTAACGGTAACGCTAACGCTAACGTTAAGACTAACACTAACACTAATACGAACACGAACACGGGCACGAACACGATCGCAACACAAAACACATGAAACCCACACGAGCACGAACACGAACACAAAGCTAACGTTAACGGTAACGCAAAGTTAAGATTAACACTAACACTAAAAACACGAACACAACGATCGCGAACACAAACATGAGCATGAACACGCACAACACGAACACGAACACGAACACGAACACGAGCACGTGTAAACGAGCACGAACACGAAACAACCGAACACCCCAACCATACCTAGACCCACACCCACACCACACCACACCCACCCACACCCACCACACCCATACCCCACCCACAGCCCATCCACACATTATCCACATACACACCCACACCCACGCCCACAACCACACCCATACCCACACCACCCACAGCACCCACCCCAACAGACACTCACAGAACACACGAACACAGACACACACACACACACACAATGAGAGAGAGGAAGGAGGGAGGAAGGGAGGAGGGGGTGGGGTGGGGGACGAGATAGACACTCAACCAGCCCACACACGCCACCACACACACACGCACACCGCACAGCACACACACACACGTACACATGCCCACACACACGCACACCATACACGCACAGACACACACCGCACAGCCACACCACACCTCACACACACAGCAGCACCACACACACACACACCACACACCACACACCACACCACACCACACAGGCATATACGCACACACCCATACACGCACACACGCCCGCCCCCCTCCCACACACAGACATCCAGACATGATGTGTGATCTTGGCGGAGCTTGGCCAAGAGTTGTAAAATGAGCTAATAACGTAAAAACCAAAAAGTGTACCTAGGTCATTTCCAAGTCTGGTTCAATATGACTTGTCCTGATGCAATATCTTTGAAAAATAAATCCGGTATCAAATGGAAATCCAATTAAACGGTGAAGAGTCACCCAGATTGCGTTGATGCTAGAAATATCTGCAAAGTGATATCACTAAAGCTAACGGTATTTGTGCAACGCAAACTCAATTAACTAATTACATCTCCAGAGGGAAGTCGTAGATTTTGGTTCTTAGGGAAAGCGATCAGTAAACACTGGTACATATTCAATTACCTGGCAGCTGACAAAGGCAATATCTTTGTGGGTCAAGTTGCATCAAACTCGTGTCAGAATGACTGAAAAGGATGTGCTTCTAGTCCATTCCCTTTCATACGCTATGAAACCTGTTCATTTTGTGATATATGCTCTTACATTCGATTATCGGTTGGGTTGATCCTAGTAACACGACTGACCCAGACGGCGTCCGAGCTATTGCCTTGAAGATATGTTCCCACGAACTATTACCAGTTCTAGGTAAGCTTTTTATTCGATTTCTGTCGTCTGGAGAACTTGTTTCGTCATGGAAGTTATCAAATGTTCAACATATACCCATTATTTAAAAAAAAACAAAATAAAATGCTCCGTGTATAAATAACCTGTACGGGAAATGGAAAGGTGTAACCCGACTTGGTTTCAAGTAGCTGCGTATTAGCTAATCAAAAGGATTAATTATTGATTGGCATGTTAGCTTTCTTTATTATGTCAAGGCGGAGTAATTGATACAAGAAAATATTGCTTTATACCCAAAAATGTTTAATAATTACACGATAATTAAGTTAATAATTCTAGATAATTCCATGCATTACATTTTGAAAATACGGAAGTTTAATAGCTGGTATGGTATGTGGCATAGTTCTGAATGTAATTCTACAGCGCATTGTGAGGACAACCATAGCGTTTAGGTTTAAACGTAAAATTTCCATATTTCAGTTTACCAAAGTTATATATATATATATATATATATATATATATATATATATATATATATAATAAATGTTATTAGATAACATAAAATAAATTAACTTTAGTCGGATTAATTCATAATGATAGTCGGTGGAAAAATCATTTTGTTTTAATTAATAATTTGATCAACAATTAGCGGAGTGTACCGTGTATTAAGGATTTTTTACAGAAACTGCAACCATTTTTAATACTTGTGGTCTCAAAAAGTATGCTTTACTCTAATAACATACTGCTTAATGTCTAAGAGGCACAAAATCCTAAATCTTATATTTAAATTGTCATAAAAAAATAAAATACAAAGTTTCTTATTCCAAGATAACGGAAAGTATCTGTTTATTTATTTCAGTGAAGTCCATGCTACCATTCTGATAGAAGTGAAACTATTATCAACAGTTACTTATCCCCATAGCCTGTAACGTACAAAAATTCCTCTGCGTAAATTCTGTAATTGCTAAAAAATTATATACTTTAACTCCTTCTATATGTACTAAACGCACTATTCGTACGATTTGTGTGTAACACATTACAGTAATTTTACATGTCTTCTATTGTGTAATTTAACAAAAATCAGATTCATGGTAATAATTCTATCAAAAGTAAATAGGTATGACATCTGTCGGCGTGTAGCCAAACTCTGTACTACATAATGGTTGTAAACACCAATACTTTAAGTTAGTTTACGAAATTCTCGTAAGAGGGCGAGGTTAAGGTATCAATTAGCCAATAGAAAATCGTTTTATTGAATATAAAGCTCATAGATCAGAAATTCGATTTTGATAACAAAAATTTTCACTTTCTTCTCCGCCATTTTGGAGGCACTACGAAAATTCTGTGATTTCTTTTACACTTGCTAATATACGAAATTGTTTCGGATTCTGGTAAAAGATGTCAAACCAATAGGAATTTCTACCAAATTTTCTAGTCCTATTGATCGCAAAGTTTGCGGATTATAAACAAAATTTAATAGTGTCCAATAAGGGGTAAGAATTACAGTTTTTCTCAGTTGATACTAATTTAAAATCTTCCTTCTTAGGGAACGGAACCCATACAATCTACAAGTATAAAACATTAGATTCGTTTTTACATTTATTGCACGCATTACAACGTAGTGGTAAGCTCGTAAACTTCCTTTATCTTCGTGCTCACCTACCCTTACTTTTTTTTAGCAATTAGATTTGATGAGATTAGATTAGCTTAAATCAGACTATCTATCGATGTGGTTAGCGAAAATAGAAACCGAAAAATAAAAGTAACAGGAAACCTTATTAATCGTCACATATTTTGAAACTGGCTTCTCGGATATTACTGTAAATTGGGTTATATGTAACTACATCTACTTCATGCGTGCTGTTTAACTATTTTCCTGATAGTGGTTATATTTTCCATTTATGGAACTGGTGTGAGGTAACCAGCGTTAACAGGTCAGATTAGTGCATGTTTTATTTCGTATATATCTATGACTTCCTCATTATCCTATAACTCATTTGGAGGATACGAAGGTACTAAAACAACAATTGATTAGTTATTGATTAGAAGTACACACTGTAAATATACCTACCTACCGATAACTAGTTGCAAATGCAAATCTCAACGTACTATTAATATTCAACACATACACAAAATATTTTAGTGCTTCATATAACGTTACTGGCAACATTACTCTTGCGGCTTTCAATATTCTTTTTGGAATGCAAACCTCATCATTGATGTGGGTCGAATTGGCGGCCATTTGCATAGCTACTACTGTTCAGAGGCAGACTCCTCACGTGATAAAGATATAAATATTTAACACCGTTATGCAGCTGTTATTGTAGAACTGCTATCAACTTGTTATTTGTTACTTCTCATTTTGAATAGAATTTAACTGCTATTTCATACTTTAAGATAAAACTCACTATTTTTTTTTACTTCTCATTGTAAATATATTTGGAATTTTGTATTCAATATAAGTTATTAGGGTCACAATTTAACTGCTATTTCTTACTTTAAAATAAAACTCGCTATTTGCTATCTCAACGCACTGTAAATTGGTATGACTATAGGTATATCATTCCCTTATAAAGGTTACTTAACGATTATTTTGATTTTGGGTGTAAATTTGAACTTTAGCGTTTAAAAATGTATTTGTTATAATTTTGGTGTACAACGGCAGCAAGTTTCTGTTTTGGTAACTGTAAATAATTTTCTTACGCGCTGTTAGCGTAAATTTTTTAAGCTTCTCTTTCAGGGGTAATTGAGTGGAAGGCCTTCCATCGTGAAAAGAGAAACATATTATAAATATTGTAAGTATTTTTATCTCTATTTTGTTTTTTTGGTAAAGCGGTTATGTGCTGGATTAAATCCGCTCTGAGTACTTGCGAAAGTTAATTAAATTAATATTTTCTTTGTGGGGTACACATATAGTATATCTATTATTTGGAAATGTTCTGGGTTATAATTTTGGGAAACATTAACGGGTTAATGATTGTGTAATTATATTTATAAACTTTCCTAAAGCGTTGTTTATACTACGCAGATAGCCGAGTTATTATTATTTTTTTGTGTTGTTCACTGCTACCATTAAACCAAATAATTATCTTTTTACTTCAAAATATAACGATACGTTCGAGAGATTCATTATCTTATTCTTCCCGTCCTTTGTGAATGTTCCCCTTTCCTTCCTGTACTTACCTGCACTACATTACTATCCAGGAGTTGGGGTAGTACTGCGTTCGACTTCCGGGGAACAACTCCTGGCGCCTGTTAAATAAATACTTCTGACCCCGCCCGCCTCCTATGAGTTAGACGGTGTATTTCTAACAGCAGATAAGTGTAGGACTTACCGTCTGTTGTATATGCTAACTTCTTTTGTTTCTTTGTCTACGTTCTTTTATCTTACGTCATAAGCCTTTCTTAAATGTGATGTCATTCGATGTTATTGCTATTATCTGATATTACAGTTTCATCCACTTAATACTACGCAAATTTTTCTTCTTATGTAAGCTGTGCCCTTTTGTTATGAATGCGCTGGCTAATCATTTTTACTCTCACTTTTCACGCACTGTAGTTGGTATTTTTAATTTAGTACGGTATTATTTATACTCCCGTTTTTGTGCTTTATAGATAAATAAACTGCTAATTCACAGCGCAGTACACACCTGCTGTTGCCGTATTTCAAATGCAACTACTGCCTTACTCTTTTACTATACCTTATCTTAAACCATAAACCAGCTATGCTAAATCTCTTCTTTTATGTTTTATTTCTATGTAGCGCTTACAGATGTAAGGGTGTTTCGGGCTGCAAGTTAAACTTGCAGTCTGCTTCCATCAATACGTATATTAAGACTCGTTTGGAAAATTGTTTATTTAACTTAAATATAATTAAGTGTACTTATTTTTATTTAAGGTTATGTTTCAACTACTGAGCGGAATGCGGATGGCGGTCTCTTCATTACAGGTGTTGATACGGATTAAAGGTGCCTTGGGCGCCACCCAAAAATGGTACTTTCCAGTTTGTCTTAGGGCAAACACTGAATTCTTGGACGGTTTCCAAACGGAGTGCTCCAAGTCCCATAGTGGAGAGTAAGTTCAGAGTTTGAACGCGATAGAAGATGTTCCTAAAACAAAAATTATTACATACGAAAAGGCGGTTTGGGATAAGGGTCACAGCTTCCCGCAAGCACGAGTTCTTCACCAATAATTCATGATGACTAATGAATGATTTGTAAAAATACAAGCTCTTTTAAGTTTAATTAAGCTTATGTGGTCAAAATCTAAAAGCAGAATTAACTTTTGAGCAATTATTGCTAAAGTAACTTTAATTAAGTATTTAAAACTATTTTACCTCATAAGTATAAGCAAGTACAAACAAGTATAAATACAGTAAAAATGGCGGGAAAGCTAGACATTCCACTAATATAAAACGGTCACGATGGTGATGGATTGGTATAAAGAATCACCACTTCATACATAAAAAGTAATTGCTTACGTAACGGGTTAATTGCTAATTACAAATAATTCTGTCAACTCGGAATTCAAAATTGCAGATGCCTACATTTTCACATATGTTAACGTTTGATTGTAATTTTTAACGTATAATTAATTACAGTCAAATTTTACTTGTACTATCTTATTGTTGCTTCGTTATACTTTGTAGAAGTTATTCAACATTCCAATTAGATCGTTAATGTTGAAAGTTATTGAACTAAACTTGTTTTGTTTGTATTAACAATATATGTCGACTTCATAATTATTACATTGATACGGTAGTCGTTGTTATGGGTGAAAATGTTTGTGTAACAGATAAGTGAAGGGTGCCGATAATTCAGTAGAATATTGATTTAAATAGCACACAAATAAACGCTAGTACCCCACAGCTATGTTCAAAAACAAACAAAAACTTGCTTACCTTTCGTACCATTCAACCAGACCGATCATAGGCTGGTGCTGTCTATAAAAGCTTCAAAATATTCGCAAGCAATACAAAAAATAACTTATGCAAGCTGCGAGACCAGTCGCAGGAGTCATCAATTTTAATGATTAAAATTTTACTTTACTTGACAATAACTTAATCAAAGAATTTCTATATTAAAAATCTTAATCTCAATAAAAAAAATAGCGTAAAATGTAATCAAATAAACAATGACAAAAACTCTTGTCAAAATCATAAACAAAAATTTAGAAAACGTAGTCCCTGCAAGGCCGTATAATTTCGAAAATTACCATTAAACAATGATCAAAGCTATTGCTGACTACCAAATTAGACGTATCGGGAATAAGGGTTGTACTGTGAGGTGGGCGAAAGTCACATGTAATGTTACATCGTGTAATGAAATAATAATATGCTTAAAGTTTATTAACGCTATATATCATAACATCCACTTCTGATGTGGAACCTTTCTTACTTAAATTTTAACCTTAAAATTAATTGGTTGAACCTTGCAAGTTTAAAACCTAAAATTAAATAATCTGAAACTGTAATTTTAACCATCATATTGAACACATACAAAACATAAATTCGATAAAGCTATAAACGCAAATATAAGTGCACAATAAAAACCCAATAATAACATGAAAATCACAAAAAAACAGGGTAACTATTTCAACAATAAAAAAACACTGTAAGTTCGGACAGATTTTAGTAGGTATGGAGGGCGTTCAGAACAGAAATCACCTTCCGGGCAGCACTTGGTACGCGATGTTTTGGGGTGCATAACCTTAATGTATTTTGCTCCGGTAACCATCCTCAACGTGTTCTTCAGCTTCCGGTGGCTATCGTGATCCTCAGTTTCCGTTGACTATCCTCAACATCTTGCTTTTGGTGGCCATCGTTAACGTCTTCCACAGCTTCCGGTCATGATCCTCATCTTGATCCTAAACATCTTGCTTCTGTTGGCCATCCTTAACGTCTTCCACAGCTTCCTGTGATCATCCTCGGCGTGATCCTCAACATCTTGCTTTCGTTGATCCTATTGGTCAATCTTCAATGTGATCTTCAGCTTCCAGTGGTCATCCTCGACGGGATCATCAACTTCCTGCTGTTAATGATCATCTTCAACGTCTTGCACAGCTTCCGGTGATCATGCTCATCGTGATCCTCAACATCTTGCTTTCGTTGATCTTCTTCTGTTGGTCATCCTCTACCTTCAGCTTCCTGTTGGTTATCCTCATCGTGATCCTTAACATCTTGGTTCCGTTGGTCATTCTCAACGTCTTCTTCAGCTTCCGGTGGTTATCATCATCGTCATGATCCTCAACATCTTGCTTTCATTGGTCATTCTCAACGTTTTCTTCAGCTCCCGTTGGTCATCATCAACGTGTTCTTCGACATTGTTGCTTCTATTGGTCATCTCCAACGTCTTGTTCAGCTTCCGATCTTTACCCTCAACGTGTTCTTCAGCATCTGATAGCTTTTTCGATATGGATCCTCAATGTCTTCCTCATCCTTCAGCTTCTGTTGGTTATCCTCGACCTCTTAAAAACACTTCTTACATACAAAACAAAATTTAGTTTGCATTTTTCTAAAACATAAAGTTGAAAATAATATAAAATACATTTAAACTTACATGTGTGCGGTGTATAGACGGTCAGATAACGGTGATATTTTAATCACATTTTTATATTAACGCCGATGTCGTTTTATTAGATAGCACAACCGCTTTTTCCGTTTTTCTTTCATTTTTGAAAATACATAGTTTACATTTCGAATTTATCGATTTATATTATTTTAACGAAAAGTGATTTTTACATATATCCATTGTCATCTTCATTAACAGAATTCAACCGAAGCCGGTAAGTAGAATATAATTAAGATAAGTTTATTGGGGAATGCAGTCAATTATGAAGGCCAAAAGTAAAAAACCCTTTGTTAATGTACCAAGCTTTCGGAATGCTTTATTCCTTTATCAAGACAAGCTATAAATACAATCAAATTATTTATAAATTAAATAACAATAAGAAACATACCTAACGTGAGTTAAATAATAAAGTTAAAAACAAAACTAGCAATAGGAATTTGCAGGAAACTAAAATTAATTGACAGTGTGTCAATAGTAAAACTAAATCGAATGTGACATAATATAAATGGTTAGTTACGTATTAAAAACATTAACAACGGTAAGTACGGTGTATGAATATCACACTTTAAACATTTCATATCTAAAACAGGAAATGGTCCAGTGATAAACACGCATTCACATATTTATAACGGCAACTTACTCGAGTTCTAATCTAGTTAGAGGCAAACAATTTTTGTATTGAGCTATCTAAAGTCTGACATCACAAACTAAATCATATTAATACATCTACACGATATTACTAATGTATCACGGTAGCTCAGTGGTTACAGATTAAGACTAGCAAATGGACTTTCACATGTTCAAATCTCAAGCAATGCATTTTTTCAAGGTATATCTAAGCTCTCAACTACCCAAAAGCGAAAGAAGAGGTCGAAGTTTACCAACAGAAGCTGAAGGATGAAGAAGACGTTGGTGATCCACATCTAAGAAGCTATCAGATTCTGAACACGTCGAGGATGACCACCGGAAGCTGAAGAAGACGTTGGGAATGACCAATAAAAGCAAGATGTTCTGGATCACGACGGTGATGATAATCACCGGAAGCCGAAGAAGACGTTCTGAATGACTAATGAAATCCAAACACACCGAACCATCGGAAGCAGAAGAAGACGACGAGGGTGACTAACAGGAAGCTGAAGGTAGAGAATGACCAACAGAAGAAGACGTCGAGGACAATGCCGTAGAAGCTCCAGAAGCTTAACCCGTGCCAAATGCGTTACCGGAAGGGTTTAGGCGGGTGAAGCGTTGGATTATATACCTTTTCTTTCCCAACTCACAGCGACAGGTTATAAAAAGGTCTTGCTCACGTATAAATGATCCTTTTAATTGATCGAAAAAATAACCAATTGAATCTTCAAACGAACCTCCGTAGCGAACGACAACTCTCGTCAGCGAAATAGTTAAATCGGCTTAAAGCATAAAACTAATCCCAGAAATAGGAAAGCATTAAAAATCAACACTGTACGTATATTTTGCTTGCACTGTCTGGTACTTCTCCAGGCCTACAGCTAGTTCTTACTGACCAACTAAAAGAACCAAAACAAAGACCCTCTACTCCACTTCATCCCGTTTCTTTAACCACCACTAGTAAAATCTTCTATACTCAAGCGCAAACTTGACATTTCTCATGAAAAATGTACTTCAAGCCACACGAGCGTCAACAACAAAAACTTACAATCGAGATAACACTTACTATATTCCATTGCATAAAAACAATCATTTGTTCGAAACCTCTCGGGACCCAAGCAAATTTTACCTGCCCAATATTAACCAATACCCAACTGATGGACTGATGACCGCTATATCGATGTCATAATGCGGTACAGAACATTCATACAATCTTACATTTCTTAAAAATCATTTTACCTCGATAACGAATTTGATTCTCAAGAATACATCTATTAACTTTAACGAAACTACAAAAATAAAAAAAGGTACAGTTTTTCAAAATTCCACTTACGATATTTAAATATACTAATATTAAAAATATTTTAAACTAAATTCAACCACATGTGACATCATGACGCCTCGACAAGTGTGTTAATATCTTTGATATTGACATCTGTTTTCTTTTAAATAAAATTCTCTCACAAAGGCGTATTTCATGGTCAAATTTCTCTTATATAGAATATAACTTTTAAGATATAAATTAATTAATTATCAGGGATGGTGTATGCCTTAGTTATTTTGTTAATTGAGTGTTGTCTAATTTTATAATTCCAAAACCATATTTTATTTATTTGAATACTAGCGTTTTCTTATTCCTAAATTAAATTAATATAAAAGGCTTCTTTTTAATTTTTCTATTCAAGTGTACATTATAATACAGAGTACGCTATCTTACGCGAACATTAGTCATATTTTTAATTAAGAAATAATAAAAAAATCGGTGTTCACATTTAACGGTGTAATCTTTCAAATCTTTTAAGTTTGTTTATCACGAAACCAACTGCATCTCAGCAGAAAACATATTTGAAACTACTTTTTTTTTCACCATTCGTTACACTTGATCCCGGATTAATTATTTTTATGAGGATAATTTTATTTCTATATTTTGGTTTCACACAAACAGTTTAAGCTTTATACAACAAACTTTTAGTACTAATAATTAAGTATGTAAATAACTGTAAATTTAAAATTATAAGAAATTTAAATAAATAATTTCATTTGAATCTGTGCTATTAAAATTTCCTTGAATGTTATTAAAAACTGGGGTCATAATAGCCTTGCATTTATTGCTTTTGTGTTTTTATTCAATTGACAGACAAAATAAATTACTATTAAATTTTGTAGGAACGTACTGAACGAACGTTACTTATAGTATTAGACTCCATGTTATTAATGGCTTAAAGTTTTCCATCCAAGAAAAGTTTTTAGTGTATATTAAAAACACACCAACGGTACGTTAATGACACTAGAACAAAATACACTCTTACGTTTAAGAACAATTTCCAGTTTTATCCCTTTTATACGATTGAAGTATATAAAAGTTTTTATTTGGTTCAATCTATAACTGAGATTCTTTTGCTTGCTCAAAGAAAGGAAAGACTGTCATGAGTTTATTTGTATTCACTACTCCAAACTTTTTATTTTCGTGTTTTCTTTGCAGGCCGTAATTCGTTTTATATACTATAACAAAGTTTCAGTTAATTTAATTCTTTGCTAATTTCTGACTCAATTCCTTCTGTCGTCTTTATTCCTTTTTTATGGTATTAATTCTGAGCATTAAATCTACCTCGATACTTAAAGGTTCATTCACTTTTCTTGGAATTAAGATTAGTTCTGGCAAGAAGAAGGACAAGACTTGGTCAAAGCGGGAATGAGACGTATTTATCAACCTGTTGTTAATGCATAACCCAGTTTCAAGTGTTGTTTTGATTTAGGGAAATGTGCCAAGAATATTTAATAGGAAACATGTTACTAACAATAATAATCAAACTTGTAGCACAAATAGTCTTTTTGCTCAAGTTTAATTAAAAAAGTTTCCTCTTACAGTAAAAATAAAATTTCCATACTTATATTGCAAGTAAACTCTATTTCCGAATAGACATAATCAGTTTTATACGGTTTTGCTGTTTTTGTATACAAGTATTTATTGTTGTTTCATGAGAATATGCTGTACTAATAAAATTTTTTTTCTTCAAATTAGTGCACAGAGGGCTACTTTGTTTGAGCATTCAATATGTTTTTGTGTCTTTGTTATAAGTTTCTTCTGCGGTACTTACGTTGGTTAATGTTCTTATTTATTCTTACGGTAGTCGTTTTATTTCAAAATTGGTGTAGTCACTGATTAGTTTGTGTAATCGTACCATTAAGCCATTTTTCTGTTTCACTTCAATAGTCCCATCGACTTATATCCTTTTCACATTATAGACTGCGATAACTTTCAACCTGTAAATTAATGTTAAAATACCTCGGACGCCAACTTATTTTATGGAAAACAAGTAAACCGTAAATGTACTAAATGTAAAATTGGAAACAATAACAAGGTTTATTATAAAAATCTTTAAGTCAAGTTATAAAGTAGGAAATCTAAATAGGAATGTTAGTAGATCTGAATTAACTCAAGAATACTTTATAAAATAATGATTATAAAGGAAATACCTGTAGTACTTTTAAATTTTGGTTGTTACTGATAA